>CM060189.1:55189452-55194452 GCA_030549335.1 Pontederia crassipes | reverse complement strand
GAGCTATTAGAGCGGGATCCACTTTTTGGGGAATATGAGTCGAAGCAATAACAAGAATATTTCTAGTGGAATATCTTTCACAATCTCGGGAGAAATAGTTCTCTAATAGACCGAGGGATAAGTAATTCGACTCAGTCACATACAGATCATGAATGTTTGGAATCCATATTATGCAAGGAGACATTGCTTTTGCTAATTCGAATTGAAGGGTGATATCAAATCGGTCTATTTTCGGCGTCATATACATAGTTAGCACATTCGTCATAGTTAGTAGCTCTGTATCAAGGTCATCATCAATATTGTCACTATCATCAATATCGATATCGTCACTATCATCAATATCGATATCGTCACTATCATCAATATCGATATCATCCATAAGATAACCTTTAGACTTGTCATCCAAGAACTTGTTCGGAAATGCCGTAATGAAAGGAACATAGGAGTTTGTCGCTAGGTATTTGACCAAATAGGATCGTCCTGTTCCTATAGAACCTATCACTAAAATACCCCTAGAAGGGGATAGGGCTAAGCGGAGCAAAAAGGGTTTTCCATAAGATGGGAAATGAAAACTATTAGCCCCACACGAGGTTTGTGAATAATTGATTGTCTGATAATGAGCAAGGAATATCCGTCTTTCTGCTAAACAGGATCTATTGAACTCATAATTCATTAGATACTTTTTATGAATGTCAACTAAGTATCGTAAGTAAATTGATCCCGGTTGTTCAATCATTTGATAACCAGAGTCATTCTTTGATAAATGATCACTATGAGTCAGACTCAATAGAATTTGATCAATCCTTTTTTCTGTCGTTAAGGTGGAGAACTGAACCAAGAATTCTCTTTCTTCATCATCAATCGAATCACTGTTCTTGACCCAGGATTCTATTTTCTCATCAATCCAATCACCGTTCACTTTTTTTCTTTTTCTTATCAATGAATAGATCTCTTTACTTGTACGACTTAGATGTCTCGTATTTCTCGAAAAAGTGATTCGATTGATGGGATTTGGTATGATACTTATGAGATCGATGAGATTGATATTCAAATATTTCTTCTTAGAACGTATTGATTTGACCCCATAAGCGGAACCGCCACCAATAGCATGTTGCCACCAGAAGCAGAACCCCGTATTTCTTCCAGAAAATCTCCTAATTGTTCCAGAGCAACTAGAAAGAGATTCTTTAACCAGAAAAAATTCAGTTCAGATGTATGATGGAATCATCAAAGATTTGATCTTTTCTAACTCTGTCTGTAACTCACTAGAGACTCGGGAAACAAAGAGAAGATGTATACGAATGAGATATCCAGCAACAAGAAGAAGGAAAAGGATTGAATAGAGGAACTCCCGAGCATTTGTTGATCTCAGATGTGTCCATATCAATGAAACGGGTAACTCATTATTTCGAGGAATCATTTCTTCGGACAGAAGAAGATTCTGTAAACACTTACTCGAAATCTCACTTATCAGAGTCCATTGTGGAAGAATCTTCTGAGGAATGGCCATGATATATCTGATCCATGCATAATATCATGAAAAATGGATACAAATTTGTGACTGATGCTTAGTATCGGTATTGGCAATGGGTCTGAAAAAGTATCTAAAATGGTGAAATTTAGATATTTGCACCCTGTCGAAGTAAGGAACCATGGTATATATGTTTGGAACAGATTCCATTTTGAGAGATTTGAAAAAGCACTATCTCGTTGAAAGGTTCTATACATCTGTTGTTTCTCAACGCATTTCTTTAGACAAAGACTCCGTTTTTTCCTCTTTCCGGATGGTAAATATTTCTCAGAACATGGAGTGTGAATCAAACCCATGTTTGAATTGAAACTGAGATATTGATGCAAGTTCTTCCCTTCTGAATCAGATAGATTCATATCTGAAAGAGGCTGACAACAAGTTCTTTCCAAATTTACTATTTGTTCCTCTGTTAGAGGTGTTGCAGAAATGTCTGCGATCGAGTAAATAGCTCTACGAACGAATGGATTGGATCGAATTGGAAAATGGAAAGATTTGTACAAGTTATACGTTTCGTCACCACTTTGTGGAAAATTGTTAGGTATGAATATGTCAAATACCGGTGACTCGATTGGTGAAATAGTCTCTCTCTCCAAAAGAATATGTTTTTTTATCGACGCACAAAGAAAAATATTTTGTTGCGAATGAACAAGATAGTGAGGAACTCCGCCTATATTTTATAGCCGGTCCCAAGCCCGGATAAAGGAGGAGGGTTGTGTTAGGCCCCGACAGCCAACATAAAATCATGTCGAATCTTATGAACATGGATCAACGAATATATTGTGTTAATGCTAGGTCGTTACCCGTAAGTAACGCGCTGTACAGCTCGGGTACAGTGATAAGAGAGCAAGAGCCGCTGCATCCTCGCCTGAATGCAGTGTTAAATGAGCAAGGGCTACCGCACTCTAATGGACGGAGGCGGTTAAAGAAGCTAGTTCATGAGACTAAGGTCAGATTAGGTTCTTGGAACATTGGGACGTTGAATGGGAAGCGTCTCGAGGTGGCACAAGTAATGGACCAGCGTAAGATTAGTATCTTATGCTTGCAAGAAACTAGATGGGTAGGAGAGGGAAGTAAAGAGATTAGGTTAAATGGTTCCAAACTTTGGTACACAGGTAAGGTAAATGGAAGGAATGGTGTTGGGATTATCGCGGATGCAGAATGGAGGAAGAATGTTGTGGAAGTTAAAAGGATTGAGGATCGAATCATATCCGTGAAAGTAATTGTTGGAAAGGAGACTATGAACATTATTAGTGCATATGCACCCCAAGTAGGAGCAGAATCACATCTCAAGGAGAAGTTTTGGGCAGATATGGAGGGTTTGATTGAAAGTATACCAACAACCGAGAAAGTTTATATTGGGGGAGACCTTAATGGACATGTTGGTAAAGAGGCAGGACCACATGCAAGGGTTCATGGTGATTTTGGTTTTGGGGAGTTGAATGAGGAAGGATAAACTATTATTGATTTTTCTTTAGCATACGACCTTAAGATTATCAACACTTGTTTTAGGAAGAGAGAGGAACATTTAATCACATACAAAAGTGGAACTCATAGGTCTCAAATCGATTTTTTCTTGATAAGAAATACTGATAAAAGACGTTGCACTAATTGCAAAGTAATTCCTGGGCATGGGGTGACTACACAACATGTTAGTTCTTGATATGCAAATAAAATGTATAAAATCAAAATCCCGAACAGTTTTTGATCGAAAGATCAAGTGGTGGCAGTTAAAGGGGGAGAAGCGAGAGACTTTTAGAAGTAAGTTATTAGAGGAAAGTGTGTGGGAGTTAGAAGGAGATGCTAGTATCATGTGGAAGAATGTGGCAAAAAAGGTTGAAATGGTTGCTAAAGCCATTTTAGGAGAATCAAAAGGTTTTGGACCACGAGATAAGGAGACTTGGTGGTGGAATGAGGAGGTCCAAGAAAAGGTGCGTAATAAGAAGAATTGTTTCAAGGCGATACACTTGGACAATAGTTCTGACAATTGGGAAAGTATCGTTTGGCGAAAAGGGAGACTAAGAAGGCAGTTAGTGATGCTCGTGCTAAAGCATACGAGGGGTTTTATAAGGAGTTAGGGACAAAGGCGGGTGAACAAAGGATTTACAATATTGCAAGAAACAAAGAGAAGGAGTCAAGAGATTTGGATCAAGTAAGATGCATAAAAAATGAAGTTGGCAAGGTTTTAGTTACTGAAGGAGATATTAAGAACAGATGGGAAGAGTATTTCTATAAGCTATTTAATGATGGATGTGAAGGTTCGCGTTATGATTTGGAGGACTTGACAGTTAGCGAATGTGAGCTTAATAGGTCATTTTATCGTAGAATTAGAGTCTCGGAGGTTAGCGAAGCTCTTAAGAAAATGGAGAATGGTAAAGCCGTTGAACCGGATGGTATACCGATTGAAGTTTGGAAATGTTTAGGAGAAAAAGGTGTGTTGTGGTTATGTAAACTATTTAATGAGATTTTACGGTCGAAAAAGATGCCTGATGATTGAAGATTAAGTACATTAGTTCCTATTTACAAAAATAAAGGGGATATTCAGAATTGTGCAAATTATAGAGGGATTAAACTTATGAGTCACACTATGAAATTATGGGAAAAAGTGATTGAGCATAGATTGAGAATGGAGACTAGTATTTCTGAGAGACAATTTGGGTTCATGCCAGGAAGATCCACTACAGAGGCGATTTATTTACTAAGGGGGATGATGGAGAAGTATCGAAGTAGGAGAAGAGACTTACATATGGCTTTCATTGACTTAGAGAAGGCGTATGATCGGGTACCAAGGGATGTACTTTGGAAAGCCTTGCAAAAGAAGAGGGTGAATGTTGTATACATTAAGGTAATACAAGATATGTACGATGGGGCATTGACTAGGGTTAGGACACCCGGAGGTGAGACAAATGAATTTCCTATAGGAATTGGCCTACATCAAGGATCAGCTTTAAGCCCGTATCTATTTAACTTAGTTATCGATGCTATAACCGAGAGTATCACAGAGGAGGTACCTAAGTGCATGCTATTTGCGGATGATATAGTACTTTTAGCGGATTCAAGAGAAGAGATTAATACAAAATTGGAAATATGGAGAAATACGTTGGAGTCAAAGGGTTTTCGTTTAAGTAGGAATAAAACAGAATATATGCATAGCAATTTCACAAATAAACAACTTAGAGACGATTTGAAAGTTAGGTTAGGGGAGGATATAATTCCTCAAGTGACAAAGTTTAAATATTTAGGATCAATTGTAAGACAAGATGGTGAGATTGATGACGATGTTAATCATAGAATTCAAGCTGGTTGGTGTAAGTGGAGGAAAGCCACTGGAGTTCTTTGTGATAGAAAGGTACCCAATAAAGTTAAAGAAAAATTCTATCGTACTGCTATAAGGCCAGCAGTGTTATATGGTAGTGAATGTTGGGCTATGAAGGGACAACATGAACGTAAAGTGGAGGTAGCCGAAATGAGG
>CM060189.1:54979452-55181952 GCA_030549335.1 Pontederia crassipes | reverse complement strand
GAATCTTAGCCGTGGAATAAAAAGGATTGATATTGGTGCGATCTAATCCATTATGGGGAATCAATCTTGTCCTTGCCCCATTATACCTTTTTCCAATATACGAAATTGCAGACTTAACTAATTCAATTCTTATGAAATTGCAAATCAAATCATTTGCTCTTACCTCAACAAAAGAAGCATGAACCTCTTCTTTAGAACCATTTTGTTCTTGGTTCCAATTCAATACTAAGCAAGTCCGAACTAATTGAATACTTGTGTGAGAAATTCCTCGAATTGACTTGTTTTTGGTAATAGATGA
This sequence comes from Pontederia crassipes, assembly GCA_030549335.1. Taxonomy (NCBI): domain Eukaryota; kingdom Viridiplantae; phylum Streptophyta; class Magnoliopsida; order Commelinales; family Pontederiaceae; genus Pontederia; species Pontederia crassipes. The sequence continues at coordinate 55,181,654 of CM060189.1, read as the reverse complement.
ACATTACCATATGTGTATTCAGGTGCATGGTGGACATCGGTACTCCAGTGCATTTCCCCTTCTAATTCAGAATAAATATATTTTTGGACTTTCTCTTTAAAATGAAAAGTGGACGTTCCGGCACGAATCTCAGCAATCACTTGTTATGATTTTACATATTGATCATTTTGAACTAAAATCAAACTTTTTGGCGGAATATTGACATTATGTATAACATCTCGACTCTCAATAGTTACATACAAATCCATAGAACATAGAAAAACAGGATGCCCATGACAGGTGCGTGTGGGATGAACCAAATACTCATCGAATTTTATTTTTCCGTTAGAAGGAGCTCGTACATGTTCAGCAGTACCACCTGTGAATACTCCACCGGTATGAAAAGTTCTTAATGTTAATTGTGTCCCCGGTTCTCCAATGGATTGGCCCGCAATAATACCTACGGCTTCCCCCAATTCAACCAGGTCACCGTGAGTGGGACTCCGACCATAACATAATTGACAGATCCAAGATGTACTCCTACAAGTAAAGGGAGTTCGAATATATATTGGTTGTGCTCGAAAAGTTATGAATCGATTGGCAAGTCCAATCCCAATATCTTGATTTCGAGTGGCAAGGCATCGCATACCTATATATATCGTCTGCTAATACACGACCAATTAATGTTTGGACAAAAAATTTTTCCGTCATCCCATTTCGAGGACTCACGGAAATACCTCGGATAGTACCACAATCTGTTCTACGTACAATAATGTGTTGAACTACTTCAACAAGTCTATGTGTGAGGTATCCAGCATCTGATGTTCGTACAGCAGTATCAACAACTCCTTTACGGGCTCCGTAGCAAGAAATTATATATTCTGTCAAAGAAAGTGCTTCGCGTAAATTGCTTTGAATGGGTAAATCAATCATTTGTCCTTGGGGATCCGACATTAATCCTCGCATACCTACTAATTGATGTATTTGAGATGCATTTCCTCTAGCTCCCGAAAAGGACATTAGATATACTGGATTATAAGGATCAGTCATCCGAAAATTAGGATTCATTTCTTGTCTCAAATATTCACTTGTAGCATACCATATCTCAATTGATTGACGTAATTTTTCTACCACGTATACATTCCCATAATGATAGTGTTTCTCCAAAATAAAATTGTGTTGTTCAGCATCTTGAACTAACCATCCCTCCTTAGAAGGGATGGTTAAAAGATCATCAATTCCTAATGAAATAGATGTAGCAGTGGCTTGCTGGAAACCCAAAGTCTTTACTTGATCCAGGATATGTGATGTATATGCCATTCTGAAATGATCTATTAATCTGCTAATAAGTCGTTTCATAGCAGTTCCATTTATCACTTTATTGTGAAAGACCAGATCGGCCCGTTCTGCCATAAGTACCTCTTCTTATATTTATTCTGCTAAGTAAAATTCGACAATGAACCTGAGTCTGTAATTCGAAAACTTCCTTTCCTCAATTTTAATCTTGATTCACGCAGAAATTCAGAAATTTTGATACTAGTAAAATTGGGAGGGGCCACAACCCACGGGCACAGGCATCGCCTAATCTAATTTCTTAGTTTAGATAGCGTATGAGTAGGCTCGACAAAATCCTTGTACGGCTTCCTCTATTTCTCGATAAAAAGAAATATGACCAAGGGTGGTTCGAATGTATATACAACGTATTTCTTTTTTTACACTTCCTACTATTAGATAGTGCCCATAAATCTCATGATAAGTACCCAAAGATTCATATTGCACTTCGATGGGAACTTCTCGCGAGCCAGTGACACGTTGATCTAGTTTCCATCGGAGCCACAAAGGACTATCTAAACTGATTCGTTTTTGCCGATAAGCTCCAAACACATCATAGGAATTACAAAAATAGGGTTCTTTATCTTTCGTATACTTATAGTCATTATTGTCAACTATTTTATTTTGATAATTTTGGCAACTATATGGATTATACCTATTTGCACAAATACCTCGACGATTCCCGATCGCTAATACATAGAGCCCGATAAGCATATCTTGAGTTGGTACGGAAATAGGATCTCCAATAGCCGGAGACAAGAGATTTATATGAGAAAACATAAGTAAACGGGCTTCTGCTTGAGCTTCCAAAGATAAAGGTACATGAACAGCCATTTGATCCCCATCAAAGTCTGCATTGAAGCCCTTACAAACTAATGGGTGTAAACAAATAGCGCGCCCCTCCACTAAAATGGGTTGGAATGCCCGTATACCTAATCTATGCAAGGTGGGTGCTCTATTCAACAATACAGGATGCCCCTGCATAACTTCTTGAAGTATTTCCCATACAATTGCTTCTTTTTCCCGAATTTTACTTTTAGCAATCCCGATATTAGAAGCAATATGTTGTCTGATTAGACCACGAATTACAAATGTTTGGAAAAGCTCTATTGCGATTTCTCGGGGTAATCCACATTGATGTAATAAAAGCGAAGGACCCACAACAATGACGGAACGTCCCGAATAATCGACACGTTTACCAAGCAGAGTCTCACGAAATCTTCCCTCTTTGCCCTCAATTACATCGAAAAATGATTTATAAACTTTATTATGACCATCCCGCATTGGTTGCCCACGGATCCCATTATCAAGAAGAGTATCCACGGCGTCTTGTACCAATTTTTCCTGACACATTACTAATTCCCCCGGCGTAGATCTACTTGTTGCTAAGAGATCGGTAAGAGTATTGTTCCGATAGATAACTCTTCTATAGAGTTCATTAATATCCGAACTCATTAGTTTACCCCCGTCTATCTGAATGATAGGTCTCAACTCGGGAGGAAAAACTGGTAATAAGCACAAAACCATCCATTCTGGTTCTACATTTGTTCGAATAAAATGTTTAGCTAATTCCATGCGTCTAACCAAAAAATCCTTTCTTCTTCTAATTTTTCTATCTTCCCACTCATTTCCAGTGGACTCCTCGTCTCCTAATTCCTTCCATTCTAAGAATGAATTACCTATAAGAATTCGCAAATCTGAATCGGCTAATTGTTCTCTGATAGCGCCTGCTCCTGTAGAGATTTCTCGATTTCGAAATGCCTCGAAGCCTTGCGTAGTAAAAAAAAGTGGGATGATGTATTTCCAAGATTGGATTTCATATTCGAATAAACCTCGTAATCGTAAGAAAGTAGGTTTTTTAGTTATGAGCCTGGCAAAAGAAAAATCAAGATAGGTTCCTACAGTATTGGATTCCCCCTTTTCAAATCGGACGTGAGGGTTTCCTCTCATCCGGCTCAAGTAGTTATACCAAAAAAGGATTCTTTCTTTTTTTTAAGTTTGTTGGAAAAAATCCTACAAAGAGCTACTCCTTACTCAAAGTTCTCACCGAGGACCGACGATTCATTCTTTTTTTTTTCATTTTCTGAATTACTTATGAAAAAATTTGAAAAAAAAATGGAATTGAAATGTCAAATTTTTTAGTAGTCTACTTCCCTTGAAATGACGAATCTCCTTAACTTAAAATAAAAAGAATACTTTGGTTTGGGACTCGTAAGGGATTTCCTTGTCTGTCTATATTTCGTTTTGTTCGATCTTTTAGGTCTCTACTCACCTCGATGGTTATGCCATGATGCTCCTTGAAGCATATATGCGATAAATAGACTCCTGTAACCATGTTCTATTTGTTTGCTTAAACAGAAAGAATCTCTCTAAACTAAAGAAATAGAATGGCAGATTCCAAAAAAAGGTCTTTTTTTCACTTCACGAGGTATAACTAGCAATTCCTAATTTATCTGTTACGGAATCGACCATGGATCAATTCCCCTTTCATTCGGAAGTATTGAATTGAATACACCTAAGATTTCTGAGTTTCATGTTACTTTTCCCAAAACACATGTCAGAACTAGGGACATCCCAATCAGATTCAATGGGATGACAATTTCTCAGCCCGAGTCTGTAAAATGAAAATTTTGATCAAATCACACATCACAGTATACTAGGCCTTCTAATTCCTTAAGGGGCTTATCTAAAAGATTCGCAATATAACTAGGAAGACGTTTCAAATACCACACATGGGTCACTGGACATGCGAGTTTGATGTATCCCATTTGATATCTTCGTATACGAGAATCAACAAATTCCACCCCGCATTGTTCACAAAATTTCGGGTCTTCTTTTTCAGCTCCGATCACTCGATAATTTCCACAAGCACAAATTCCACTTTTTGTGGGTCCAGAGATTCTTTCACAAAACAATCCATCTTTTTCGGATTTATTGGTTTTATAATAAAAAAGTATAAGGTTTTGTCACTTCTCCAACTACCTCCCAATTAGATAATATTTTGTTGGCCCAAGCCTTTATTTGTTGAGGAGAAACTAGTCCAATTCTAAGTTGTTGATGTTTATACCGGTCAATCATAGAATAGAAATTATGATTCATTCAGATCAAGCTTCCTTCCTAGTAATCTGGAAGTTCTTCTCAGATACAAGGAAATGATTCAGTTCTAGAGCTAAGGATCGTAGTTCTCGAACGAGCAATCGAAAAGATTTTGGAGCATCCTCTGGGTTAGGTACTCTTCCCCCAGTGATCGTAGCACCAAGTACTTCTTGACGAGCTCTGATATGATCAGATTTATAAGTAAGCATTTCTTGTAAAATATGAGCAACACCAAACCCCTCTAGAGCCCAAACTTCAATTTCCCCTACCCGCTGTCCCCCCTGTTTCGCCCTTCCTCTAAGGGGTTGTTGTGTAACAAGTGCATAATGTCCACTAGAACGTCCATGGATTTTTTCATCAACTTGGTGAATTAATTTTAGGATATAGGACTTTCCTATTAGAACAGGTTGTTCAAAAGGGTGTCCTGTTCTTCCATCAAATATTCTGCTTTTCCTCGGATATTTGGGTTCAAATACCCATGGATTTTTTGTTTGCTTACTGGCTTCATATAATTCAGAAAACACTAGTTTTCTGGAAGCTTCTTGTTCATATCTCTCATCAAAAGGTGCTATTTTATAATGTCTCTTTAGAAGATCCCCCGCTAACCCGAGTGAACATTCAAATATCTGTCCCACATTCATTCGCGAGGGTACTCCTAATGGGTTGAAAATCATATCAACGTGTGTTCCATCTTGTCTAGGCAAAATTTTGAAAATAATACTTTTATTCCTGTGTCTTCCAGCTACTTTATCACCTACTTTGATTTCACGTTTCTGTGAAATATATACACGAATCATTTCTGGATTATAATTGGAACCCCCCCCCCCCCCCTTTTCTGAATCCATCTCACATCAATAACACGACCCCTTCCACCTATAGGTAGCTTTAGAGAAGTTTCTTTTGCAGTGAATACCTGAATTCCCAGTATGGCTCGTAATAATCTATCCTCTGGGGCATACGACGATTCATTTGCTGTCTGAGGCGTTAATTTACCTATTAAAATATCGTCAGTTTCTACCCAAGATGCCAGCATCACAACTCCATTCCTATCTAAATTTCGGAGTAAGTGAGCCTCTAGATGTGGTATTTCTTTAGTGATTCTTTCGAGTTCTTGGTTTGTCACATGAGTCTGAATTTCATATTTCCGGATGTGAAAAGAAGTAAAAATATCTTCATATACCAAACGTTCGCTAACTAGTACTGCGTCTTCAAAATTGTAACCCTCCCATGGCATATAAGCTACTAATACGTTTTTTCCTAAAGCAAGTTCCCCACCAAATGTAGCTGCACCATCCGCTAAAATTTGTCCCTTTTTAATGCATTTACCCCGCAAAACCTAAGGTTTTTTATGCATACAAGTATTTTTGTTGGAACGTTGATAAATAACTAATGGAATACTTATAGTAGTAGGAGCATATCCATTACTTGATAAAATGATCTTGTGAGTATCAGTATAAATAATTTTTCCCTCGTGTTCGGCTATAGCGGAAACCCCCGAATCTAGAGCAGTTTGGCGTTCCAACCCAGTTCCAACAATGCACCTCTCGGACCGAGAAAGCGGAACTGCTTGGCGCTGCATATTAGAACTCATTAAAGCCCGATTCGCATCATTATGCTCAAATATTGGAAGGGAAAAATACTTCTAAAATGAATCTGTTCCCATGCAATAGTCAAGAATTCTTGACGGTATCGAGCAGGAACAACCTGTTCTTCCTGAATACCCCGATTCAAGGCCAAAGAATTTCCTACTGCTACCATATAATATTCATCTCTATTTGGTGATAAATAAACCATCTGCGCCTCTTTTGATCTTTCCGATATTTCATAAAACGGACTCTCTATAGAATCCCAACGACCAATCCTCACATGAATGGCTAAGGATCCAATAAGTCCAACATTGATTCCTTCAGACGTGTCAATTGGACAAATACGCCCGTAGTGGCTGGGGTGAATATCTCGTATCCGAAAACTAGCAGTGAAAATGCAAAACTTTGCTTTGCCTATTCCATTAATAAACCTAGTGTGTCTCCTATTAAAGAGGATACACCTACTAAGGAAGTATTACGATAACTACGTGTAGGAATCAAGATATCCTCACCATCCTTAGTAGGAAGTATTCTCGATAACTAAGATATCCTCACCATCCTTAGTAGGTATATCCTCTTTGCATATTTTCACTGCTATTACAAATACATGTAGCTCAGGCCTCACCTATTTCTTATCGAGTAATACTTTCAAAACAAAGATTGGGTTGCGCCATATATATCAAAGAGTATACAATAATGATGTATTTGATTGATGAATCAAATACATGGTCTAATAACGAACCATTTCATTTTAACATAACATTTCAATTAGTTGATAATATTAGTTTAGTTGAATTTTTTATTAGTTTAGTTGAATTTTTTTTGAAAGATTTTTTTTTCATTCACGCCTAATCCATATCGAGTAGACCTTGTCATTGTGAGAATTCTTAATTCATGAGTTGTAGGGAGGGACTTATGTCACCACAAACACAAACTAAAACAGGTGTTGGATTTAAAGCAGGTGTTAAAGATTACAAATTGACTTATTATACTCCTGAATACGAAACCAAAGATACTGATATCTTGGCAGCATTCCGAGTAACTCCTCAACCCGGAGTTCCGCCTGAAGAAGCAGGGGCTGTAGTAGCTGCGGAATGTTCTACTGGTACATGGACAACTGTGTGGACTGATGGACTTACCAGTCTTGATCGTTACAAAGGACGATGCTACCACATTGAGGCCGTTCCTGGAGAAAATAGTCAATATATCGCTTATGTAGCTTATCCTTTAGACCTTTTTTAAGAAGGTTCTGTTACTAACATGTTTACTTCCATTGTAGGTAATGTATTTGGTTTCAAAGCCCTACGAGCTATACGTTTGGAGGATTTGCGAATTCCTCCTGCATATTCCAAAACTTTCCAAGGCCCACCTCACGGTATCCAGGTTGAAAGAGATAGGTTGAACAAGTATGGTCGTCCTCTAATGGGATGTACTATTAAACCTAAATTGGGATTATCTGCAAAGAACTATGGTAGAGCGGTTTATGAATGTTTACGTGGTGGACTTGATTTTACCAAAGATGATGAAAACGTGAACTCACACCCATTTATGCGTTGGAGAGACCGTTTCTTATTTTGTGCCGACCGAAACCGATGAAATCAAAGGGCATTACTTGAATGCTACTGCGGGTACATGTGAAGAAATGATTAAAAGGGCTCAATTTGCTAGAGAATTAGGAGCTCCGATCGTAATGCACGACTACTTAACTGGGGGATTCACTGCAAATACTAGTTTGGCTCATTATTGCCGTGACAACGGCCTACTTCTTCACATCCACCGCGCAATGCATGCAGTTATTGATAGACAGAAAAATCATGGTATGCATTTCCGTGTACTAGCTAAAGCATTACGTATGTCTGGTGTAGATCATATTCACTCTGGTACAGTAGTAGGTAAATTGGAAGGGGAACGTGAGATGACTTTAGGTTTTGTTGATTTATTACGTGACGATTTTATTGAAAAAGATAGAAGTCGCGGTATTTTCTTCACTCAAGATTGGGTTTCTATGCCAGGTGTTATTCCTGTGGCTTCCGGGGGTATTCATGTTTGGCATATGCCTGCCCTGACTGAAATCTTTGGGGATGACTCTGTACTACAATTTGGTGGAGAAATTTTAGGACACCCTTGGGGTAATGCGCCAGGTGCAGTAGCTAACCGAGTGGCTTTAGAAGCGTGTGTACAAGCTCGTAATGAGGGACGTGACCTTGCTCGCGAAGGTGTTGAAATTATCCGTGAAGCTGCTAAATGGAGCCCTGAACTTGCGGCTGCTTGTGAAATATGGAAAGAGATCAAATTTGAATTCGAACCTGTAGATAAGCTAGATAAATAAAGAGAAAATATAAGTGTGCATAATTCAGTAATTCTTGTTTGTTCTCCTAATTGAATGCAATTAAATTCGACTCAATCTTTCTTTAGAAAAAGATTGAGCCGAATAATAAAAAAGAAAAAAAGACCATCCTATTTATTTGCATATATTTTTTATATGTAGATACCTTACCCACTTAGCCATATATATAAGATCTAAATACAAAATAAGATCAAAGATTAGACTAAACGACTTAATACTTTTTAAATTTTTTTTTGTTTATGCGATCCATAATTAATCCTTTGGATCCATGGGACGGGTAAGTAGACTCTTTATTTATATCTTTTAATTTCAGGTCATACACGAAAGGAAGGCTTCCTTTTCCCTATCCTATATATATTGTCTTTTTCGTTCCATGTTGAAATGAAATAGAAACTACATTTTGGATTATACGACATAACATTATACGAGAACGAATTTTTTATTTCTAGGAAGAAACAATTATTTCTCTTTTTTATCAGAATTTTTTTGTACATTACATGAAAGAAGGCTGCGTCTTTCCATTTTTAAATTGAGAAAAAGATTCTATCAATATATATTCAACAATATGTATTCAAGTAATACCTAGTATTTTCAAAAAAGAGAATCACACCCGCTTATTAATAAACAACCCTAACGCTCGGATTCATATGTTTAATTCCTGATAGAGAATAAAATAGTAAAATAGATAGATTATTTTATTCATTGAATGACTATTCATCTATTGTATTTTCATCAAATAGGGGGCAGGAAGACTATGGAAAAATGGTGGTTCAATTCGAGGTTGTCCAACGAGAAGTTAGAGCATAGGTGTGTGTTAGCTAAAGTGAGTGTTCTTGGTTGTATTGGGGATGACTTTATCGTTCGAGAAAGTAAAAAACCTATTCGAAAAGATACGAATAAAAAGATTCCTAATCGAAATCGTAGTGATAATTCTAGTTTCACTAATGTTGATTGTTTATTAAATTTCAAGTATATTTTGAGTTTGATCTCTGATGAGACTTTTTTAGTTAGGGATAGTTATTTTGTCTATTTTGATATTGAAAATCAGATTTTTGAGATTGAAAATGCTAGTTCTTTTGAGAATGAACTAGAAAGTTTTTTTTCTATTTCTAGTTATTTGAATAGTGGGTCTAAGAGAAAGAATCACCACTATTATTATTACATGTATGATACTCAATCTAGTTGGAATAATCACATTAATAGTTGCATTGATAATTATCTTCGTTTTAAAGTGAGTATTAATAGTTCTATTTCGGGTAGTACTGATAATTACAGTTCCGTTTATAGTTTTATTTGTACTGAAAATATAAGTAGTGGTGAAAGTAGGAGTTCTAGTATAAGAACTAGTAATAATGAAAAAAATTTCAATATAAGAGGAAGATCTACTTATTTAGATATAAATAAAAAATACAGACATTTATGGGTTCAATGCGAAAATTGTTATGGATTAAATTATAAAAAAAATTTAGGTCAAAATTGAATATTTGTGAACAGTGTGGGTATCATTTGAAATGAATAGTTCAGATAGAATCGAACTTTTGATTGATCCGGGAACTTGGAATCCTATGGATGAGGATATGGTTTCTATGGACCCCATTGAATTTCATTCAGAAGAGGAACCATATAGAGATCGTATCAATTTTTATCAAAGAAAAACAGGGTTAGCGTAGGTCGACTAAACGGTATTCCTATAGCAATTGGGGTTATGGATTTTTAGTTTATGGGAGGTAGCATGGGATCCGTAGTAGGCGAGAAAATTTGTAACCTGGTTATAATAAGGCTATTAAAGAGGACTGAATTCATTAGTTTTTATAAAGCAGGGATTTGAAGAGGATATACTCTGCTAACAAATCGTTTTTTATTAGCTCAACTATCAGAAACATGGAAATAGAGGCCTGAGCTAACTCCAAAAATTATGACTGTTTTATTACAAATCAAAGCCAACATCATTAACCAGCAATAACTAAGATATCCCATCCAATCTATATTTATGCTCTACTTAAAAAGAAATCAACTTATGAAATGTTAACTTATTGCATATATTTATAATTAATATATATTTCCATATCTGTACTTTATTTTTTTTAGAAAAATAGATGTAGTGGATACCTATATTACACCCGTACTTACACATCATATATGAACACTTCCAAGCATCGCACGAGTCATTGCAAGCTACAAATGATCCCATGATAATGGCGACCCATTTTATTACTACAAATATTACTCTATTTAATTATTTTTAAAAAAAGCTAAAGGAGGTGGCCGCAGCCCCTCGGATACCTCAGGTGTGGATGGCGATTCTCCCCAGCCACCCAAAAAAGGCATGGGCAAAACGGTGGGTGGCCACCAGAAGGTGAGGGATAAAAATTAAACAAAAAATAACCAAGTGAAATTTTCATTGATCAAAGAAGAACATTGACTAAGATGGTTTATCCATCCAAAGGCATCCTATCTGTATCTATATTTATGCTTTCTATTTACAAAGAAAAGTTATGATCGTGAAGGAGAATCTACAGATATACTATGATCCTTCCTATTGATACAAAACTTTCAAATCAATATAAAACATTGGAATACAAGGCTTCTTTCATAACAAGAGCATGTAACAAGATGGAGGAGAATAAAAGACACCACCATGCACAAGAGATCAACAACACATTTCTCCATGTCATTATATATGATATCAAAGACATGATAGAAAAACGAAGACAAAAAGTTCACAAACGAAATGCAAAACTAAAGGACAGGTAAGTATCTCATGTATTCATGAATTTACCTCCTCGCTCTTGCCTTGATGATCACTAGAAAAGAACACAAAAGGAGAAATTTTTATGCTTAGCGCTAAGGTTTGGTATTGATGTGTGATGATTCTTTTGAGAAGCTTCTATGCTAAAATTGTGTTGTGAAACAATTATGATATTGATTATAATTTGATTTATGAAATGTTAAAACTTATTAATATATACATAAGGGTTGGGGATTATGTGGACCCAAATGAGATCCACACAAATGGACTACCATTTATGTATAGATAAGATATAAAATCATTATAAATTTATTTTAAAAGATGTTTATCAAGAATCACATTCAATGGTAGGTCCACACATGTGGACCCATTTGTGTGGATCCACATATTCCCTAAATTCATATATATATATATATATATATATATATATATATATTAATTAATATAATTTTCCCTTTTTAAAAAATGGTGGGTACCTATGCTAAACCTGTACCTACGCAACATACATGAACACTTTCAGGCATCACACGAGTCAATGCAAGAGAAAATGATCCCATGATACATGACAACCAATTTTATTAGTACAAATATTATTCTATTTAATTTTTTAAAAAAAAAGATAAAGGGAGTGGCCGCAGCTCCATGTCCCATACAACCGTAGGTGAGGGTGATGCTGCTCCTGGCCCATCCATCCAAAGAAGGGAAGGAAGGGTAAAAAGGCTGTTGGTGGTCGTCCAAGGTGTAAAGGACAAAATTAAATAGAAAATAATCAAGTGATTTCATTGATTAAAGAAGAACATTAAATAGAAAAATATTCACTAGAAAAATAACACAAAACAAGGAGAAACATTTACACTTAGCGCTAGTGAATAAGGGAAAGAAAAAAAATAAAGTCATCATCATTAACCAACAATTAACATCCTATCTATAGTTATGCTCTCCCGAAAAAGAAATCAACTTATGAACCGATAACTTATTGTCTATATTTATAAATAGTATATTATTGTATCCGTACTTTATTTTTTAAAAAAATTATCTGTACTTTATTGCACTCGTACCTACGTAACATATATGAACACTTCCAAGCGGGTGCATGAAGCAAGCTTTGGGGGTAAATATGGGTAACTTTGACTTGGTAAGACACATTTTAAGAAAACCATATGGGCCGAGGCTCAAAACGGATAATATATTACACAAGTGCAAGTATGTTACACATATATATATATGCATGAAGTATGCCTTGAATTAATTTCACGTATATAAATCACGAAAGAGATGCTAGGTATATATGAGAATATGTCCTTGTTTAAGTATGACATGTTTTGGGAATATCGTGCAAGCAAAGGTCCATAACAAAAAATATCATTATCAGAAATGTTACATATGATATCAGAGCCACTCCGCGTGAACCTTTATGCATTGTGGGATGTGATAACTCAACGAAAACGTTAAGTCCCCTAAGAGAGGAAGGATGTATGAGACATGCTTTGAATTAATCTCACATATATAAGTCACGAGAGATATACTGGGCATATATGAAATGAAAACATGTTGTTCAGATGATGCTTTTTGAGAAAATCATGATACTGTTACATTTGTTGATCTGGAATGTTACATATGGCATTACACGTGTTACTGCTTACATGGGGACCAATTTTATTACTAAAAGTATTATTTTGTTTATTTTTTTTAAAAGGATAAGGATACCTTAAATGAGAGTGGTGATGCTCCCCACCCACCCACCCAAAGACGGCAAGGGCAAAATGTTGGGTGGTTGTCCGAGGGAGAGGGATAAAAATTAAATGGAAAATAATCAAGTGAAATTTTCATTGATCAAAGAACATAAAATAGAAAATAATTAAGGAAGGGTTAAGATAATGAAGGAGAAAATAATAAATAGAGATATTGTGATCATTCCTACCAATGCAAAACTTTCAAATTAACACGGGGCTTCTTTTATAACAAGAGCATGAAACAATATGGAGGAAAAAAAAACACACCGCCATGCACAAGAGATCAACAACACATTTCTCCATACCCTATCTTAGCACATCGAAGACAACATAGAAATACGAAGACAAAAGATTCACAAGCGGAATGCAAAAGTAAAGAACAGATAAATATCACTCATATCCATGCATTTACCGGTCACTAGAAAATAACACAAAACGAGAAATCTTTATGCATAGCGCTAATGGATCAAGGAAAAGAAAAACAAGGACTAGGATGATTTACCCGTATAGGAGCATCCTATCTATATTCATGCTCTCTATTTACAAGTTAAAATCATGAAGGAGAAAATAATCAGCAGAGCTTTTTTTAGAAGATCAACACCGCTATTGTGATCCATCCTATTGAGGCAAAACTTTCAAATTAGTTGAAAACATTGTAACTTTCAGAACAAGAGCATGAAACAAGATGGAGGGTCAAAGAAAGCACCCGACATGCACAAGAGATCAACATCACATTTCTCCATGTCACCCTATCTTAGGAGGAAGATATCATAGACAAGATAGAAAAACGAAAACGAGAAGTTCACAAGTGGAATGCAAAACTAACAGACCAGATAGATATCACTCAGTATTCATGCAATTACCTCCTGGCTCTTGTGTTGATTATCAATAGAAAATAACACAAAAGGAGAAATTTTTATGCTTGGAGCTAATGGATTAGGGAAAGAGCTAATGGATCAAGGAAAGAACAAACAAAACCAGCGTCATTAACCAGCAAGGACAAAGATGTTTTACTCGTGCAGAGACATCCTATCTATATTTGTGCTCTCTATCTACAAGGAAAAGATTAGATAATGAAAGAGAAAATAATCAACGGAGCTATTGTGATCCTCCTTATCGATGCAGAACTTTCAAATCAGTTGAAAACATTGGAACACAAGGATTCTTTCTAAACAAGAGAATGAAACAAGATGGAGAAAAAGCACATTGCCATGCTCACAAGATCAACAAACACATTTCTCCATGTCACCCTTGGGTGGAAGATATTGAAGACGAGATAGAAAAATGAAGACGAAAAGTTCACAAGCGGAATGCAAAACTAAACGACAGATAAATATAACTCATATTCATGCATTTACCTCTTTATTCTTTCCTTCATGATCATTAGAAAATAACACAAAAGGAGATATCTTTATGATTAGCTCTAATGGATTAGGGAAAGAAAAAAGAAAACCCACATCATTAAGCATCAAGGACTAATATGGTTTACCCAAACAGAGGCACCCTATATATATCTATGCTCTATTTACAAGTAAACATTTAGACCATGAACGAGAAAATAATCAGCAGAGATTGTGATCTATAGACGCAAAACTTTCAAATCAATTGAAAACATTGGAACATAAGGCTTCTCTCGTAACAAAGGCATAATAGAGGGGAATAAAAAAGTACACCATGCACAATAGATTGACAACACATTTCTCCATGTCACCATAGAAGATATCGAAGACAAAATAGAAAAACAACAAATAAATATCACTCGAAGTTCACAAGCGGAATGCAAAACTAAAGAAAAGATAAATATCACACAAATTCATGCATTTTCCTCCTCGTTCTTGCCTTCATGAGCACTAGAGAATAACAAAAAAGAAGGTGAAATCTTTATGCGTAGTAGATCAGGGAAACAAAAAACAGAACCAGCAAGGACTAAGATGGTTTATCCATCCAGAAGCATCCAATCTATATTTATTCTCTTTATTTACAAGTAAAAATTAAGATCACAAAGGAGAAAATAATCAGCAAAGACATTGTGAATACTTCCTATTGATGCAAAACTTTAACATCAATTGAGAACACATGACTTCTTTTATAAACTAGAGCATGAAACAATATGCAGGGGAACAAAAAGCACACTGCCGTGCACAAGAGATCAGCAACACATTTCTCCATGTCACCGTAGAAGATATCAAAGACAAGACAAAAAACCGAAGACGAAAATTCCACGAGAGGAACGCAAAACTAAAGGACAGATAAATATCCATCCTATTCATACATTTATCTACTTCTTGCCTTCATGGTCACTAGAAAATAACACAAAAGAAAAGAAATATTTATGTATAGCTCTAAAGGATCAGGGAAAGAAAAAACAAAACCAGCATCATTAAGCAGCAAAGACTAGGATGATTTACCCATCCTATCTATATTTATGCTCTGTATTTACAAGGAAAAGTTAAAATCAAGAAGGAGAAAATAATTGTGAATCATCCTATAGATGCAAAACTTTCAAATTAATTGAACACATTGTAACACATGGCTTCTTTTATAACAAGAGCATGAAACAAGATGGAGGGGGAAAAAACACACCACCATCACACGAGATCAACAACAAATTTCTCCATGTCACAATATCTTGGTGAAGGACAATAAAGAAAGAAGACAAAAAGTTCACCAGTGGAATGTAAACTAAAGGACAGATAAATATCACTCGCATTCATGCACTTACCTCCTAGCTCTTGACTTTATGATCACTAAAAAATAACACAAAAGGAGAAATCTTTACGCTTAGGACTAACGGATCAGGGAAAAAAAATAAAACCAGTGTCATTAACCAGCAAGGAATAAGATGGTTTTCCCATCTAGACGCATCCTATCAACATTTATGCTCTCAATTTACAAGGAAAAGGTAAGATCATGAAGGAGGAAATAATCAGCACAGATATTGTGATATTTATTATTGATGCAAAACTTTCAAATCAGTTGAATTCTTTCATAACAAGGGCATGAAAAAAAAAGAACATCAAACAAGATGGAGCGGAAAAAAGCACACTGCCATGCACAAGAGATCGTATTCATGCACGTACTTCCTCGCTATTGACTTTATGATCACTAGAAAATAACACAAAAGGAGAAATAGAGCTAACGGATCAGGGAAAAAAACAAAACCAGTGTCATTAACCAGCAAGGAATAAGATGGTTTACCCATCCAGAGGCATCCTGTCAACATTTATGCTCGTTATTTACAAGGAAAGGTTAAGATCATGAAGGAGGAAATAAATAGCAGAGATATTGTGATATTTCAAATCAGTTGAAAACATTAGAACACAAGGCTTTTTTCATAACAAGAGCATGAAAGAAAAACAAGAACATCAAACAAGATGGAGTGGAAAAAAACACACTGCCATGCACATGAGATCAAAAGACATTTCTCCTTGTCACCATATCTTAGGTGGAAGACATTGAAGACAAGATAGAAAAACAAAGACAAAAAGTTCACAAGCGGAATGCAAAACTGAAGGACATTTAACTATCACTCGTATTCATGCACTTACCTCCTCTCTTTTGACTTTATGATCACTAGAAAATAACACAAAAGGAGGAATCTTTATGCTTATAGAGCTAACGGATCAGGGAAAAAAATAAAACCAGTGTCATTAACTAGCAAGTAATCAGATGGTTTACCCATCCAGAGGCATCCTATCAACATTTATGCTCTTTATTTACAAGGAAAAGTTAAGATCATGAAGGAGGAAATAAACAGCAGAGATATTGTGATATTTCAAATCAGTTGAAAACATTAGAACACAAGACTTTTTCTCATAACAAGGGCATGAAAGAAAAACAAGAACATCAAACAAGATGGAGGGGAAAAAAGCACACTGCCATGCACATGAGATCAAAAGATATTTCTCCTTGTCACCATATCTTAGGTGGAAGACATTGAAGACAAGATAGAAAAACAAAGACAAAAACTTCACAAGCGGAATGCAAAATTGGACATTTAAATATCACTCGTATTCATGCACTTACCTCCTCGCTCTTGACTTTATGATGACTAGAAAATAACACAAAAGGAGTAATCTTTATGCTTAGAGCTAACGGATCAGGGAAAAAATAAAACCAGTGTCATTAACCAGCAAGTAATCAGATGGTTTACCCATCCGGAGGCATCCTATCAACATTTATGTTCTCTATCTACAAGGAAAAGTTAAAATCATGAAAATTTAAAAGTTAAAATCAACATTTGTTATCATGCAAAACTTTCAAATCCGTTGAAAACATTAGAACACAGGACTTCTTTCATAACAAGGGTCTGAAGAAAATAACAAGAACAAGAAACAAGATGGAGGGGAAAACAGCACACCGCCATGCACAAGAGATCAAAAGCACATTTCTCCTTGTCACCATATCTTAGAAAACTAAATGCATAACTAAAAAATAAGAACAACATAAACTATCAGGGCCCATTCAACAAAAATAGTAATGCCAGAATCTACCAAGCTTTCTTCTGTCAGGACAAATTTTCAAACACCCCAATAACCAAACCACACTCTAGCATCAGAAGACAAATTTTCGAACACCCCAATAACCAAACCATGCTCTTCCATCACAAGGCACATCAGAAGAATCATATGCAATTGCAGTTGAACTATGATTATTAGAAGTGATAAGATGATAGACGCCCAATCAGCAAAATAAAATAAAAAAAGAAAACAAGTGAAATTCAACAAATGACCCTACAAGGGAAGTTGCGTGACCATGAATTTGTTAAACATGGAATTAAGTAACAATCATTTGGAAGAAAAAAGTCAAAGCCTTTTTTGTCCTCTTTTCCTTTCTCATCTTTCAAGGGTTAAAGCTGGGTGCTAGGACCTTAATAATACAATGAACACTTCTCAAAAATTTTTCAAGGGTCAAAGCTGGATGTTAGGTCCTTAATAATACAATGAACACTTCTCAAATAATAATAATAATAATACAATGAGCAACCACAATAGTCGTAAGTATAACAAGAACACAATACACTAAATATATTAAACACAAAAACAAATACTGACATCTGGAAAGTAACAAGTTGACATGAGTCATGACTGGTAAAGTTTCATACCAACATAAAAAAGAAAATTCCTGCAGCAGGAAATATACTTGCTGCGCATTTACAAAGTCAGTGCATGGCAAATGAAACCTTAAAAGGTCAACCTACAAATGAGCATTTAGTTCCCTGGTCAGCACAAGAAATCATCGATAAGAAATATTTTGTATTCGGCATTTGCAATAAGCGATTTTTTTTTCTTTTTTGAATGAGAGTAAGCAAGTAATTAATCAAGTCTCGATTATATAGATAGAATTAAAAGTACAGATAAATCTCACAGAAAAAGCAGAGAGAAATTTTCCTTATAAAATTTCAGAGAAACTAACATATGTGCATGTCTTCAGTCATGCCTATCTCAAAAAGAATTTTACGCAATAACCTAGATAGACAACGTAAAAGAAATATTCCAACACCCACCTGCCAAAGGGAAACAACTGTAGTACCACATTGACTGCCAGTAAAGATGAATGGAGGAAATGGATTAGCAAATATTAGAAGGTGAAAACTTGCAACAGAAGAGAAAGCAAAAATTGCAAGAGAACTCCTTCTCCTGTAGGAAGTATATTGATACCCTGCAACATAAGAATTCAAATGCAAAAGAAAAAAACATGCATAGGACATAACTATTAATGGCAATATTTTACCTTCTCTTTTGGCTTTTGCTTTTTCTTTCAGTCTGAGAAATGGCTAAAGCAAGTGTTTGGAAAAAGCTACACTGATGTACTATCATTTAATATCATTAGTCTCTCAGCATTACATCTGCCTTATAATTTTCTCTTAGCATCAGCATATGACTATAGTTTAGCAAAACACATTACAAACTAATATTGGGAGTAGTAAAGTTAACTAGCCAAACATGAAAAGGAAGTTGTCTACATCAAATGTTTGAATATAGGAGAAGAATGTTGAATGGTATATCACCCTCTCTATGTCAATATCACCTAAGATGGACAATTTCTATTACATAATTTTGCATGTGTCCTGAATCGTGGGTCAAGGATTGTAATCTCAGTTGTCAACTAGCAGAAGCACAAAAAATGAATAAGACAGGTTGGAAAAGACAATCACACTGTGGTGATTTAGCATAGGAAAGCATATACAAATCCATGTTAATAGAATCATTAATAATGAACATACAGCATTTAACAATGCATTTGAGTTGCCTGATTTATATTTATATTCTGTCAACTGACATAATGTAAAAATTGGCAAGTAACAACCCTTTTTTTTTTTTTTGAGTAACAACTATGCAACAAACAGACAAGTTGTGAGAGGAATACACCTCAGAGTTCAGGAATCACTCTGAGATGAAGATCTAGCCATAAATATGATTGCAAGCTACAAATACATGAGTCTTGATAAACAATTAAAGCGTCCACAAGCTCACCTTAGCCATAAGTGTGAGCCATCATCATCATAAGATTCATAACCATCTCAAGGCGAGAAAAATGACCCGATTTCACAGAAACTCTGCAAGAAAAAGCCTTATGAAGTAAGCTACATATCAAGGACTTGAAAAAGTTTGTAGTAGGAGGAAGAGGGTTTGGAGTGGGAGCAGTTCTTTACTTGTGAAAGCAGAGATCGATTGTTTGCAGGAGGAAAAGGGCGTCGCCGTGGGCGACGGAGATGTGGACCTTGAGGGCGTGGCCGTACTTGGACGGGTTGCGGAGGCGGGAGAGGCCGCGGAAGCAGGGACGATCGCAGGTGAAGGCGCGATGCCGGGGCGAACGCCAGGCGATTCGTCAACCGCCACGCCTGGAGGCAGCAGGCGGAACTTGGAAGGATGCGGGAGTACTGCCGACGTGCAGATGAGTCCTGATCGCGGATTGGAGGGGAATGGAGGAGAGCAGCTCAGAAGGTGTTTGCGAAGTTGTACCTGTGACGTCGCCGGCGGCGGCAGAGAGGGAAGAAGTAATGAGACACGAGGAGGACGGTGAGGATGAGGGCAAAGAGGTTGGCATGGATTTGAAACGTTTCTTGAGGCAGTTGGAACAACAATTTGAACTACAGAGATAGAAGCATACCCAATTGCAGTTGAACTATGATTATTAGAAGTAATAAGCTGATAGACACCCATTCAGCAAAATAAAATAAAAAAGAAAACAACTGAAATTCAACAAATGACCCTACAAGGGAAGTAGCATGACCATGAATTTGTCAAACATAGAATTGAGTAACAATCATTTGGAAGAAAAAGGTCAAACCCTTTTTTTCTCTTTTCCATTCTCATCTTTCAAGGGTTAAAGCTGGGCGTTAGGACCTTAATAATACAATGAGCAGTTCTCAAAAAAAAAAAAAATACAATGAGCAACCACAATAGTCGTAAGTATAGCAAACGACACAATACACTAAATGTATTAAGCACAAAAACAAATACTGACATCTGGAAAGTAACGAGTTGACATGAGTCGTGACTGATAAAATTTCAAACCAACATAAAAAAAAGAAAAAGAAAATTCCTGCAGCAGGGCATATACTTGCTGCACATTTACAAAGCCAGTGCATGGCAAAAGAAACCTTTAGAAGGTAGACCTGCAAATGAGCATTTAGTTCCCTGGTCAGCACAAGAAATCATCGTTAAAAAATATTTTGTATTCTGCATTTGCAATAAGCGATTTTTTTTTCTTTTCTGAATGAGAGTAAGCAAGTAATTAATAAAGTCTCAATCATATAGATCCAAAAAAAAGTACAGATAAACTTCACAGAAAAAGTAGCGAGAAATTTTCCTTATAAAATTTCAGAGAAACTAACATACAGGATTGTGCATGTCTTCAGTTATGCCTATCTCAACAAGAATTATACACAATAGCCTAGATAATGTGAAAGAAATATTCCTACACCCACCTGCCAAAGGGAAACAACTATAGTACCACATTGAATGCCAGTAAAGATGAATGGAAGAAATGTATTAATAAATATTAGAAGGTGAAAACTCGCAAAAGAAGAGAAAGCAAAAAGTGCAAGAGAACTTTTGAGTATAACAGTTAATGACAATATTTTACCTTCTCTTTTGGCTTTTGCTTTTTCTTTCAGTCTGAGAAATGGTTCAAGCAAGTGTTTAAAAAAAAAGATTTACACTAATGTATTAACATTTGTCTCTAAGCATTATCTTATGAATTGCTTTTAGCATCACCATATGACTATAGTTTAGCAAAACACATTACAAACTAATAACCGGAGTAGTAAAGTTAACTAACCAAACATAAAAGGAAGTTGACTACATTAAATGTTTGAATATAGAAGAAGAATGCTGAATGGTATATCACCCTCTCTATGTCAATATCAACTAAGATGGACAATTTCTATTACATAATTTTGCATGTGTCCTAAATCGTGGGTCAAGGATTGTAATCTCAGTTGTCAACTGGAAGAAGCATAAAAATGAATAAGAGAGGTTGGAAACCACATTGTGGTGATTTAGCATAAGCAATCATCATATACAAATCCATGTTAATAGAATCATTAATAATGAACAATGCATTTGAGTTGCCTGATTTATATCTATATTCAGCCAACTGATTTAACAGAAGAATTGGCAAGTAACAACCTTTTTTTGAGAAGGAAGTAATAATAACTATGCAACAAACAGACAAGTTCTCAGAGGAATACAAGTCAAAGTTTAGGAATCACTTCGCTATGAAGATCTAGCTATAAATATGATTGCATGCTACAAAATACATGCGGCATGAGAAATAATTAAAGCGTCCACAACCTCACCTGAAATAGGACCATGAGTATGACAAGGATGATGCCTAAGGTCTCGTCTCCACCATAGTATAATACCACTGGCTCAAGCAAGTGTTTGAAAAAATTTACACTGAGGTATTATCATTTAATATCATTCGTCTCTAAGCATTACATCTGCCTTATGAATTGCTTTTAGCATCACCATATGACTATAGTTTAGCAAAACACATTACAAACTAATAACCGGAGTAGTAAAGTTAACTAGCCAAACATAAAAGGGAAGTTGTCTACATCAAATGTTTGAATATAGGAGAAGAATGCTGAATGGTATATCACCCTTTCTATGTCAATATCAACTAAGATGGACAATTTCTATTACATAATTCTGCATGTGTCCTGAATCGTGGGTCAAGTACTGTAATCTCAGTTGTCAACTGGCAGAAGCACAAAAAATGAATAAGAAGGGTTGCAAATCCATGTTAATAGAATCATTAATAACGAACATCCAGCATTTAACAATGCATTTGAGTTGCCTGATTTATTCCTATATTCTGCCAACTGACATAATGGAAGAATTGGCAAGTAAAAACTTTATTTTTTAGTATTTTTGTTTATCTTTTTTTCTTAGAAGGAAGTAACAACAACTATGCAACAAACAGACAAGTTGTCAGAGGAATACAACTCAAAGTTTAAGAATCATTCCGATATGAAGATCTAGCCATAAATATGATTGCAAGCTACAAATTCATGAGGCTTGATAAATAATTAAAGCGTCCACAAACTCACCGTAGTATAATACCACTGAAAGTGTGAGCCATCATCATCATAACCACTCCCAAGGCGAGAAAAATGACCTGACTTAACAGAAACTCTGCAAGAAAAGGCCTTGTGAAGTAAGATCAATGACTTCTTCTCAAAAAAAAAAAAGATCAATGACTTGAAACAATTCGTAGTACTGAAGAATACTTAACAGAAGTAGAGCAGATTAGCTATTCATCTTCTTGGGTCGACACCGCCACGATCAGCGAAGAGTCGGGTGGCATCCGCACGTAAAGAATCCCGTCTTCATAAGGCGAGATGCTGCTTCACCATGAGTTTTTGGAGAGCTTCTCCCACTGCGCGGCGGGGCACATCCCCAACCTAATCGACGCATTCCTGACAAAATCAAGAAGATTTCATCAAATTCGTGCAAGAATGGATTTAAAAAGACGGCGGAAGAATAAGCAATTACATCTAATGTAGCATAAAGAAAAGAAAGAATTAGGGTTTGGAGCGGGAGCAGTTCTTTACTTGCGAAAGCAGAGATCCATTGTCTGCAGGAGGAAGAGAGCGTCGCCGTGGGCGATGGAGATGTGGACCTTGAGGGCATGGGCGTACTTGGATGGGCTGCGGAGGCGGGAGAGGCCGCGGAAGCGGGGGCGGTCGCAGGTGAGGGGACGATGCCAGGGCGAGCGCCAGGGGATTCGTCAACCGCCACGGCCGGAGGCAGCAGGCGCAACTTGGAAGGATGCGGGAGCACTGACGACGTGAAGACGAGTCCTGATCGCGGATTGGAGGGGACAGGAGGAGAGCAGCTCAGAAGGTGTTTGCGAAGTTGTACCTGTGACGTCGCCGGCGGCAGCGAAACGGAAGAAGGAATTAGACGCGAGGAGGAGGACGATGAGGACGGGGGCGAAGAGGTTGGCATTGATTTGAAACGTTTCTTGATGCACTTGGCACAACGATTTGAACTAGAGAAAGAGAGATGGCAACGGTCACGGGAGCGATGGAGGTTCAAACTGCACCCACAAAAACTACTAATGTAATAAATATATATATATTCATTAACTTGAATTTTAGAAAATGCGAAAGAGTTATAAATATATATATAGCAATTAATTAAAAACTGACTTATTTTTTTATATTACATCTTGAACATTTTATTTTTTATATTACACAGAAATAACAGTTGCATCTTCTATAACTTTCAAAAATTTTCAAATGTAAGGAGTTTCGATGTACTATCGTAAAAAAATCATTTTAGTTTATAAAATTTTAATGTTCTGCCGGCGATACATGTAATTCTTTTATTTAATTATAACTGTAATCTTATATTTTTTATTCCATTTACAAAAAGATATAAGATAAAAAAGAATAATGGGTATCCCCACAACTTAAACGACGGTTGGCGCAGATCTAAGAACTTTAAGTGAGATCCGGCTTGGTTCGACTCGTGGTCCGGAATTCGATCTGCCATAGTTTGCACGGACCGGTTCCAAGGGTATAAAAAGATGAAAACCCTAGGATTGTCTCATTTTCTCCTCTCCTCTCTCTCCTCTTCATTTCTCCTCCGCACCGCTTCTCCTCCTCTCTGTGTGCGGCTGCCCGACGCCGACGAGCCTCCAACTCCTCTCTCTTTCTCTTCAGCGCTTCACTCCGCGGCGATCTTGTTTGACGCTCATCACGGCAAATCTGCCCGTCATGCGATAGCATCCGAGCTCTTCAGCGCTTCACCTCCGCGCGGCGACCTCCTGCGATGCCCATCGTCGCAAATCTGCCCGCCGATGACCCCCGCTCTTCTCTCCTTTGCTCTCTCTCCGTGCACGGCGGACGGCTGCGGAGACGGCTGCTTTCTCCTCACACGGCGCGGAGGACGGTTACCCCCTGCGCAGCGGCAACCTCCGCGATGACCTCAAGCATCGGATCTCTCCCTTCGTCGATACCCGACCAGATCTCCATGTGAAGAGGGTCCAATCCAACCATAGGCGAGTAGATCCGTGCGGTCCTGACATCGAGCACCCCACCTCGATCTCGCCGAGCGCCACCAACCTCTATCACCTCCGCCGTGGTGCTGTCGACCTCCGTGACAACCTCCCGCAACCTTGCACCACCGTCGACTCCCGCACACCGAGTGCCGCCAGCCGTCGAGTTCGACCGCCCCGCCGCTGAGCCCACACGCCGCAATCCCGCCACGCGTCCTTCATTCATTTGTAATTTTTTTTTGTTTTATTTAGGATGATTATTGTCATATGATTTAAAGCAATTGTTGATGTAATCAGGTCGACTTGGCTTTGATGTAAATGCGCTTAAGATATATGAAAAGGTAGTAGAAAATTTCTATAGTTCTTCGCTCCAGCCGTTGAGATTGGGTTGTCATTCACACGTTCAAAAATGCATAACTTTTTAATCGTGGGGAGTAATGTTGTGTCCTGCCTGTTTAGCAATTAAGAATGTATGTTGCTTTTATAAAAGTTATAGATTGTAGACAGCATTAGAATCCGACTTGACGAGTCATTACTACATGTCGGTGTCAGGTGGTGCTTGGCGTAGATTGTCAGACTTTGGCACCCTGTTATGTCATCTCGCCTTATCATGTCCGAGGTCAGGTGGCGTTTATGTGCCCTGACATATTAATTCATGAATGCGGAGCACTCGGTCGACATACCCGAAGAAATGATTAGCTGAATTCCATTTCGTGCACAAAAAGAAATATTAATTAGATGACTCTATTAATAAAATAAAATGTCTACTTAAAAAATCAATAAATAAATCATTCAAACTAATCCTAATGTAACTAAAGTATTAATCAATAACTAATTGAAAACTAATATGAAAAAAATAAATAAAATAAAAGTAGAAAAAGTTTTGATTTATAGTTGTCAGCTTGACTTAGTCCTGATGAAGATCAAGGGCTATTTTTCCCCTCTTGAATTTTTCTCTGTGTTGCTTGGGAGAGAGTTCAATGTACGTCTAGTCAGTTGTGTCACCATATGGCCCAATTGTCTTTTCAAATTTCGAATTGATGCATCCTGACTAGTGACTCTAGATTCCATATCTTTTTGCAATGATTGCATGGTGTCTATGATTTGTGCCATCATCTCCTGCATGTGATTTGATGATTGATATTGGAGAGATTGCCTTTTCGATATATAATCTTTTGGTGGACCAAAAGGTTGGCCTTGATTCTGATTATAGGCAAACTTCGGATTGTGTCTCCAACCATAATCTTGAAAAATTGGTTGGAAATAAAGTTAACATTTTCAATTTGATTTAAATATGAAGTGTTACCTGTAGGGCAATAATTACTTGAATTTCCCATTAGTAATATCATTTGCTCAAATTTTTTATTAAGTGACTCCAACTGAGCCACTACTTCAGAAGATTGTACTCCTTGTGCAGCATGTACATCATGAGTTCGGCGAGATGGTCTCCTTTATTGGATTGACTTGAGGGCTACAACTTCAATAATATCCTGTATCCCACTAGGGCGTTTAGATCCCAGCTTCCTCCTAGTTGATTGGTCAAGCTTATCTTGATTTGCAACTCGTAATCCATGGTACATATCTTCAATCACTTGCCACTTTGAAATTCTATTATCAGGAACTCTGGCTAATAGTTCCTTATCTCATTCCCATGCCTCATATAATGGCTCATTATTGTCTTGAACAAATACCCTTAACTCTCTTCGATACTTGCCCTGCTTTTTGTGGTGGACAATATTTTCCAACAAACTTTTCTACTGGCTCATCCTGCAGGCAAAGTTTTAAACCATGTAGAAGCTTTGTCACGCAAAGATTGTGGAAGAATAACGTCAGTAGAAACATTATTATTTTTAAAAGTGCTCAAGGTGACAAAAAAATTGTCAAGGTGGCCATGAGGGTCTTCATGTAGTCCTCCACAAATTGTGATGCTTGTATCATCCTTACGATAGTCGGATTGATCTCGAAATTATTTGCATTGATTTCAGGTAGCATAATGCATGATTCTCTATCATTGTATCGGTCTGAGACATACTCTCTCGTAGAAAGTTCTTCTTCATCTTCTTGTCGATTATATTTTGGATGCATTATTTCATTTTGTTGTTCCTGTCTCTGATTGTTGTGTGCTTATTCAGCTATCTTTCTAATATTCTTCCTTAATCGACGAGTTGTTCTTTCAATTTCATTTCATGATCAAATTCCAAAAGTGGATTTGAACTCCTGGTGCGATGTATGGAATTATCAGAAAATTCCAGGATTAGTTGTGATTAGATCCTCAATAATACTTGCATCAACTAATTGTCAGAAATAAAAATAAAGAAAATAAATTAATAAATAAAATACATGTAGATAAAAAACTACAGTAAAAAAATTTAATTTATTGGCAATGGCTGATTTCGTGACAAAATGAGCTGAAAATTTTAATAATATGAAAAATTCAAATTGAATTGATTGGCTAAAATTAAATTCCATGCAAATTAGAATTAGAGAAAATTTCGTAATAAATTATGGCATGAAGTTCGATAAAAAGAATTCCATGAGTAAAAACAACACCAAATTGTTTATAAATTTTAATCGCAAGTCACATATAAAACTCTCTGAAATTTGAAGACGTGAAATTTCCAAACGATAGAGTCGCCAAACTATATTCGAAAATAATTATATCAATTTATAACTCTCGAATAATCCCCATAACCTGATAAGGCGTAAATAAAACTCCGTAAAATGATTGGGGCCAAACTTCCGGAGGAGTCAAGAAAAAAATCCAAAACCCAAGATTAGCATGGAGAAAATATTAATAATTAATCATCACGGCCGAAAGAGAATTAAATTGACTCCTGGGCGTAAAAATTAATTAAATCCCTGCAAACAAACCCTCCGCGTAAGAACCAAAATGATGTCGACAACTTGATTTACTTGTCCGCCAAACAGAAAGTTGTCCACGCCTCGACCAAAACAAAATTGTATCAGCAAATTGAAAGTCATATTAATCCAACTTTTACGTATAAAGCAAGGAGACAAATGATAAGAATTATGACCGACAAAAGAATAAAAGTCACACCGGGCGTAAGCGGATTAAGTCGAAACTTGACCCAAATAGGGCGCAAAATAGAGACCATATGTAAATTGGCTGATACAAAGTCAAATCAATATAGTACGCATTAATCATGGCGAAAAACAAAGTTCCGAAAATCAAACATGTCGGCGCAAAACAACCGAGAGCCAACAAATTCGATACTAATCCGAAAATAAATGAAAATCTCGTGAATTTTTATCTGCAGAAGAAAAAGAATTATTAGATTATTTACACAAATAATTAAAACAAATAATACAACAATACATATTCACATCAGATAAATATTTATAGAAAATTATAGAAAAAGAATTTACAAAAAATTATTTACATCTCCTAATAATTTATAAACTGAGAAATCAATTAATAAATATTTCCAGCAACGACGTCTAAAACTTGATGTGTAAAATTATGTAGCAAAATAAAATCGCTAGCAAGTGCACTAGTCGCGCAAGTAATACAGTAAATAAGAATAAGGAGTATCGAACCACGAGGAATATTATTAATTCAATATCTAATTTTATAAATTAATAAGAGAGGAAAAACATAGGTTTTGAAAATAAGTCTTCTAATTATAAAATAAATATTAAAATAAGATAATAATAAGATAAGATAATGGTGTTGAAGTTCGTCTTAGGATGATAACAAATTAAAGATAAATATGTGAACCAGAAAAGAAAAATTCAAATTCTTAAGATGGATTAGGAATTTTCCTAAGTTATTAATTTACAAGATTAAAATCACAGAGTCCACAAACTGATAATTCTACTATTTAATCAAGCAAATCAAAGTATCTTAAATTTAATCAAAATTTGAACTCCCACAAACTAGTATTCATGCAGATGAGATTAAAATTAAGATGCATTAATATGAAAATCTTAGACTATTAATCACCTCACAAACTGGTATAGATTAACAGACCACACAGGTCTAATTCTCCACACACTAGACCTATGTTAATTTTTAATTCCATAATAATTCATTCAATTTAATTAAATAAAATATGAAATCAAGTAGTCCACAAACCGGTAATTACTTAACTCATAAATTCAAATAATTAAATCAAAAGCATTAAACACAACTAAAAATTGATCAAAAGAATTTTAATAATAAAATGAGGGCTCACAGAGTTTCCCTTCAATAATAATCTCCTAAAATAAAATAATTAAAACATGGAGTTCATCCTAGAATTGTAGAGAGATAATAACAAAATACAAATGATAATTGGAAGAATTACACCAGGAATAAATCAGGGCCCTTGGATGTCGTCGAAGGGATCGGTCGTCTGATCAAATCTCTCTCTTGGTCGAAGCCTACTAACTCTCGACTCGCCATAGAAGAAAATCACACTTCAAAGCACAAATTGGATCGATGATTTTGTCATCTATTTATAGGTGCGAACGAGACTTCATTTGATTATGGGCGTAAATCGTACGGATGGATTTAAATTCACTGGATAAAAGTTGATATGGTCTCTCTGGGTTTCGGCCAAAATGATTACTTCTTCTAATCATTACGCCCAAAATGATAGATTCTTCTTATCTTTACTCCCTTCTTCTAATCTCGGTCAAAATGATAAGTTCTTTCAATCATTACGCCCAAAATTACGTCATACATCGATTGTTGACCAATAAGTTTCAGCCATGCATGAATTAGTTCATGTTACGCCCACAAAATCAATTTGCATTTCTTTAACCCCCAAGGAAGTTGACGTAAGATTTATCCAATGAAGGTGGTAACCTCAATTTTACGCCCTTAATGTGATCATCTCGGCCAACATGTGATAAGATCTTGGAGTAAACATAATTCCTTCATACTTATTTTGTTCAAAATCTGATTGTGATGTGGTTTACGACCGATAGTTCCAATGATAGTGCCATTTGCCTATAATAATTCTCTTGTGGATGATAATATTTTTTACACCTTATCTCATTTGCCGACTTCTTTGCAAAATAATTATAAAAATTAAATAAATCCCTTCTTATTAAAATATTTAAAGCATTAATAACCAAAATTGATAAATCCGAAATTATGACTAAAATTGACCTAAAATGATGCATGCCATGATCAAATTATAGAAAAATTAATTAAAATAATAAACTAAAATATATTATAATTTGCATGCATCAAGGACCCCTAACAACAATATGGCTTGGTGTTGGAAAACTGTTGGGACTGTTATTCAGGATATTAGGCTCGGTCACCAAATCTAGATTGGAACTGGAGTCTCCACCATAGTGATCCTTGATCTATGGTTATCATGTATTCCTTTCACGTTGTAATGCCCCCAAAATGTACCCCGCCATGTGGCCGAATATACTCTAGGGTCGTTATGAGACATGACTTACGTGTATAATAATTTGACCAAAATAAAACTTTGACTGGTCAACATAATAGGGGCATAATTGCGGAAGGAAGCATAGCTATCATTTGATTAAAAAGAGGTATAATTAAAATGAATGCAGAAGTCTTAATAAGATAACATAACTAAGTCTCACATAATATAAACATGATAGTTTGCATAAATAAATACAACTCGATGAAAATAAAAAGGAACCTGAAGAGACTCGATTTCATGTGCAAAGATCACCACGAGCTCGATCTATCGCCTGCGCCATCATCCTTTTTACTA
Source organism: Pontederia crassipes (assembly GCA_030549335.1). Classification (NCBI taxonomy): domain Eukaryota; kingdom Viridiplantae; phylum Streptophyta; class Magnoliopsida; order Commelinales; family Pontederiaceae; genus Pontederia; species Pontederia crassipes. The sequence goes on along the minus strand of CM060189.1, from coordinate 55,151,613 downwards.
AGATAGGTTATTACCTATGACATTGAATACACAGAGGAGGTGAACCTCCCTGTGAGCTTTGACGCCCAGTACATAATAGTCATATGACATATAAGCAGTAATGACATCATAAATATAATCATAAATGATAGAGTCATGTGGCCATAATTGGTGCAATAACATCATGATCAAGAGGCATGACATGGAATGGCATAGCAGATATGATAATATGATAAGTGTGACAAGAAGGATAACATAATCGTCTTTAAATTCATATGACATAGTCGATCATAAGAATTAGAATCAACATCATAAAGGATCATAATATCATTGGGCATTGCCCATCATCATAATCATAATCATCTTTTCATCTTCATTATGTTACACTTATTTTGGAGTATCTTTCAACTCCCTTTAACATAGGCCGGTGGAGTATCTTTCGACTCTCTTTTGGCCAGGTTGATCGTCGTCAACAAAATATAAGAAGAGCTCTTCGTTTAGTATTTTCCATCTTTTATCTTTTTATAGTATAACTAATATTTGAGGTTTCGGGATTAAAGATCATGTTGATTGAGAGAAGATTTGTCTCAAGATAAAAATTATAATAACATCATATTTTTTGGCATGACAGAAAGATAAACAAACAATTAGAATTAACTGTGGGCTACAACCATTGTAGGATGGGTTTGAGTGATACAAAGATAAGGAATTCGAATGACTACTGTAACTGCTACGATGCCATACGTTGCTATAACAAACATGAACTATACTTGGGTGTAATCATTCCATGCAACTGCTACAGTACTCCATGGTACTGTAGCAACCGAGAGCTGCCAACTAGCTAAAAGGTGTAAAAGGAAAAATGTGTACTAAATACATGACATACATCTGTCAGAAATACTTTTATTACTTGAGTATTACGGTGAAAGAGAGATAATGCTTAGGCTGCAGATCAGATGAATCATAGCATAAGTAGATAATATATTTATATAGAAATATGGATTGACACACTCGTAATAATCTGCTACTGTACTTTTAGGTACTGTAGCGGTATGTATACTATCTTATCATATGAGGGTATATTGAAACTACAGTGCCATGCGCATCTCCTGTACATCTCATATACTATTTAGGTGTGATTAAAAAGATTCTAATGCTCCCAGAAGAACCGACCTGTTAGCGTTAAACATGAATAGATTTCATCTCTAGACTTATATGATCAATAATATAGTAATGCAGATGCACATGTGCCGGCTGTAACAAATGTCAAATCACACTAGGCATGGAGGGCGAGCCGGCAAACACGTATAATTATATATATAGTTTTCTTTTCATTGAGAAGACAGATCATGATGGTGTCCTAGTGCAGTGCACCAAGAATCAAAGCAGACAGAGAAAAATTCTAAAAAAGGTGTACCTTTTTCCTTCGAATGCCACAGAAATCAGATCTGACATCCTCGACGTCGACGTCTCCCACAGCGGCTTGGTGCTTCTTTCTCCTCTCCTGCTATCACAATGCAGATCAAAAACACCCCGCCGCCATCTTAAGTTTGCTAGGGATTTATTAATATAATAAGGTAGCGAGGGTTTCGTGGGGGTAATGGACGGTTACGAGAATGAGTCAAGATATTTTTTTTATTATTGTTTTTTTTAACGAAGTTGTGGAACATTACACACATGATGTCCGACTTTTATCAACATTAATTTTTTGGATGCTTTTGATTCTATGAAGTTTTCTGATCTTATCATTGATTACAATTGAAATTCGAATTTGCTTTTGGATATTTTTGGAGAGGCCTTGGTTTCACGTATTTTATCTATGCACCTTCCGGCTCATGCTTGGATGACATGTGGATGTGGTCTTCAAATTCGCATGGTTCTACAAGTTTCAGAGCTGTATATGATATCTTAAGTCGCTGGTCCTTGCCGACGTGGGATCTGAACTGCACATCTGGAATAAAGTATGGCATATTCCTATCCCGCCCAAGATCCATATTTTTTTGTGCAAACTGCTCCATAACCACCACGGATATTATAGGCCAGTTCAATTCCTACCCACTGCAATAGGGAAATTGAGTCTTCCTGCCCACTGCAATTTTGGTCACCTGTTCAGTCCAATGTGAATTTTAGTTTTGAACTGTTTGATTCTTGGCCAACCGACTCTTGGGTCTTGAGGGCCGCAACCTAAATCCCAGCTCAAAGTTAAAATTGCAATTGCTTTTTGTCTCGGAACCATCGGAATAAGTTGTGCAACCATCCTGACTATCCTAGAAAAAGTTCTAGCTCATTTTAATGAGTTCACACCACATATCTGAGGCCCTTCTCCAATGCCCAATTCGGGTCCGGTGGGAGCCCCCTCCTCCCACCTAGGTGAAGTCATCTCGGACGGCTCCTTTATCGGAGTTGAGGATGGGGGAGCCAAAGTTTTAATCCAATCAACTGATGGTTCTTTCTTGAATTTAGGTAGGAGCAATGCATCTATATTGCAATTAGAGGCTTATGGACTATTCAAAGGAATTAGATGGTGCCAGATAAGAGGATTTTAGAATGCCATATTGGAAAGTGACTCACAAGTTTTGGTATAGCTTGCCCACAAACAAGACAACCCCCCCTTGGATAATCTGGCATTATGTAAACAACATATTAATTTGTTTTATGTCTTTGAAATCAGGCACCGCTTAAGAGAAGTTAATAGTGTGACTGATTTTCTAGCAAATTTTAGATGTTGACGTTCCAGTATGGGCGATATTATATGGGAGCAAGACCCCCGGTCTCCTCCATCATTTGTTTCTCGTAATAGATAATATATGGGAGCAAGACTTTTGGTTTTCATCGTAATAGATAATTTTCTTTCTAAAAAAGAAATTGCATTTCTTACTTTGATGACAATATTTTATATTAATGATTAATAAAATAAACTATAATATTATGATAATGATCATAATGAATTAATGTTCATTAAAATAAGAGGAAAATGTATATGTAAAGCATTTGACATAGAATGTGTGTAGAGCACTAATTTTACTTATAAACTTAATAAAATAATTATATATTAATTTAAAATATATATTAAATAGTAATATATAAGATTAGTAAAATGATTAAATCAAGATCATGGAATTATTAGATGGACGTGATCAAACTATGATAACAAATATGAGTAATTCAAATATTGTAATTTATTTAACCTTAGATGATATATTTTTATGATCAAATTAACCAAATAAATATATATTATTTCATCTAAGAATAAGCAATTTAATCATAATTAATTAATTAATTAATTAATTAATTAATTAATTAATAAGAAATAAGCACTCTGCAACGAGGTGCTCTACATATTCATTAACCCAAAAGAAGTCTTAGCACTAAATATTTAATGTCTTAACTCTATTAATTTTTTACAATATATAAATAATTATTTAGTTGTTGGAATAATTAAAATTAGATATGATAACAATATTTGTTGATATAGTTATCCTATATACTACAATATTTTCAAAATTTTGTTTTTAAATAATTATTACTTTATTATAATATCATCATGGTATCTAGAAATTAATTATGAAAAATTCATAATGTTGTTTATTTATATTTGTTAAATTCAATATTTGTACCTTAACTATAATATATAGTTATGAAAATAAAGGGCACTTTCAAATTTAGCATCATATTTGATACATTAGAGCACATCTGTATGTGTTTAAAAAAAGTTTATACATGTATATTTTTATATTTCTCTCTATCAAATAAAAATATTAAATATTATTGTAACATCATAAAATTTCATTCCCAAATGTCAAATACGATTTTCTACTATTGCAACGAAAACTTAAACCAATAAAATTAAATTAAATAATCTTTCAAATATGGCAGAATACTTAATCAAAACATGTTATAGAACTGGACTCTAATAGCCATTATTAAAAACATCTTTTGAAAACATAGTCAAAAGACTCCAAATTATCATGACTCTTTATATCCTAGACCATTGTGCAATTTTTTTCGTCATGAGCTTAACCGCCATCATCCATACTTTAGTTACCTGCACGGATCCAGTGTGCAGGGTTTTCCGTTTAGAGTATTTAAAAGTCATGCAGTGCAATGCCATGATCCTAAATACGATACTACATGATTTGCATATTCATTTTCATATGATAGAAAAATAGACATATGCATGTCATATATTTAATATATAATTTTACATGTCAATCAATAACAATAATCTATCATCATGCATATAATATGAAAGCATGGTAAGACATGTAAAATTAATCGTCATCATACTTTTAGTACAAGAACATTCATAACAATCATACAATTCCATAGGTACATTAATTATGATAGACATAAATAAATAATCCAAGATCACAAGGCACCAAGAGGGAGTGTGAATTGGTGTTAAAATCGTCGTGAAAACTTAAAATCGATTCGTTAATATTTAAACCAACACAAAAGCGATCATATCACATACATATAATAAGGTAGAAAGGAGAGAGAAAGACAAACACAAGGTGCACGATAATTTGATTTGTTGATGAGATTCGACCACATCTAGGTCTACGTCCCCGTCTTGACTTCTCGACCTCGAGACCATCAGATATTCTACTAAACACCCTTCCTTCGTTTCAAATAGAGGAAGCAAAAAATTCTTTACAATACACCACCTTTTCTCCGCTTTGAGAGGTAAGGCACACCTCTCATCATAGGAAACTTATCTTTTCTCTAGTACGAGAGGTAAGATAAAATATCTTTTACACAGGAACTCACACCAAATCTTTGAGACATCATCTTTTAGAGAAGTTATGACTGTCCTATGATGGCTATGGTCCCCCGTCATCACGAAGCTATTGTTTGCGCTACTATTGGAGGGCGGCTTGCCATGATTTGATCTCCCACTGACCTACATGAAAGAGACAAAGAGTTTTCCTTAATTGACTGACCGCTCCCTATTGAATTGAATAACTCCAAAGATTGAATTGAATTGAATTGAATTGAATTGTTTATCATTTCTTATTGATATTGATTTATTGAGCACTTTTGATTTATTGTATATTGTTATGGTTAGACGACATACTGAGTATTTTTATACTCATGGATTTTCTCTTGCATCTAGATTCATGCAGGTGAGATGATAGAAGATAGTGATGTAGGTGGTCAGGCTCAATAACTGAAATGTTGCACATGGTGTAGGATTTAGTCCTACTAGATTATTGGATTAGCTTTTATTTTCCGCATATTTAGTATGGAGTCATGAACATTTCTAACTCCTTTTAGACGATCTTATTATTATTTCCGCATTTTATAGAGTTCATTTTCCGCACAAATAATTTTAATAGAATAGTGTAGCGTCTTTGGGACGACTCTGAGAAAGTCACGTGGGGGAGTTATAACTACAATTCAATATTTGTACCTTAACTATAATATATAGTTATGAAAATAAAGGGCACTTTTAAATTTAGCATCATACTTGCCGTCATCTTTGATACATTAGAGCACATCTGCATGTGTTTAAAAAAAGTTTATACATGTATATTTTTATAATTCTCTCTATCAAATAAAAATATTAAATATTGTTGTAACACCATGAAAATTCATCCCCAAATGTCAAGGACAATTAGGTCATTCAACTATATTAGCCCGTTCGCTAGCACATAATTATAATAAAAATATGATTTTCTACTATTGCAACAAAAACTTAAACCAAATAAATTAAACTCAATAATCTTTCAAATATAGTAGAATAATTAATCAAAAGACTCCAAAATATAGCCATTATTAAAAACATCTTTTGAAAACATAGTCAAAAGACTCCAAAATATCATGACTCTTTTATAGCCTAGGCCATTGTGCAATTTTTTTGTCATGAGCTGAACCGCCATCATCCATACTTTAGTTACATGCACGGATCTAGTGTGCAAGGTTTTCCGTTTATAGTATTTAAAACTCATGCAGTGCAATGCCATGATCCTAAATAGGATACTACATGATTTGCATATTCGTTTTCATATAATAGAAAAATAGACATATGCATATCATGTACTTAACATATAATTTTACATGTCAATCAATAACAATAATTTATCATCATGCATATAATATGAAAGCATGGTAAGACATGTAAAATTAACCGTCATCATACTTTTAGTACGAGAACATTCATAACAATCACACAATTCCATAGGTACATTAATTATGATAGACACAAATAAATAATGTAAGATCACAAGGCACCAAGAGGGAGTGTGAATAGGTGTTAAACCGAAAAATATCGATTCTATGAAAATCATCGCGGAAACTTAAAATCGACCAACGAAAAGCGATCATATCACATATATATAATAAGGTACAAAGGAGAGAGAGAAAGACAAACACAAGGTACACAATGATTTGGTTTATTGATGAGATTCGGCCACACCTAAGTCTATGACCCCACCCTGACTTCTCGACCTCGAGACCGTCGGATATTCTACTAAACACCCTTCCTTCGTTCCAAATAGAGCAAGCAAGAAATCATTTACAATACACCATATTTTCTTCGCTTCGAGAGGTAAGGCACACCTCTCATCATATGAAGCTTATCTTTTACACAAGAACTCACACCAATTCTTTGAGCAAATATTTCTCTTTCTTACAATATAAAATTCACAAGAGAAGAAAAGAGAAAGAAATAAAATATTTGCAACTTGAAACTCAAATGGACTTCTCAAATGTTCTTCCCATTTTTCCTTAGAAGTCTTGATGATTCCTGCACCCTTGGGTTCTTTTTTATAGCCTTCTTAACTCCATTTAGCCAGTTGGGGCTGGTTTCCTAATTTTAGAGCTAAAATATGACTGTGATAGTGCATTCTGCGTCATTCTGCCCCATCAATCAATCGATACACTTTTTTTAAAAAATGATCGTTGGTGAATTCTGCACTGTCCAATCGACCGGTAAATCGACGAACATAGTCTCAACATTCTGTTTGCTCAAATTGAACAATTTCTGCACTGGTTGATCGATCAATGTATCTAGCCGATCGACCAGTATTCCGATTGTTAGATCGACTGTCTTGCACTATTTTATGCATAACATTTTACACAATTATTCAAATGAAATAATTTTTATTCTATGAAAAGCTAACAGAATTCTCTACATTTGATATTCATCGTTAATCCAAAATCTAATTAGATCATAATATTGATTCAAAATTCAGTATACAAAATTGTCCATTTCAAATAAAATATTTTAGACATTTACTTTTTTATACATAACTTTTCATACCAATATCCAAATGAGATGATTTTTTATTCTATGAAAAGCTAACAATATTATCAATAATTTTTATATTGCTCTCTTGATCTAATCTCATGATAGAATACTTAACTATTAAGTGCAAATTTAGCACATAAAATAAATTTCAAATTTAAATTTTCGAGCTTTACTTAAATCCAAATGAGGTGATTCTTTATTCTCAACAAAGATAAGAGAATTATCTATAACTTTTATATTCACCCTTTAATGTAAATATTGTGGAAACATAAATAAATATTAATCGAAAGTTGAATGTATGCAGCAACTCATTTCTATTTAAATGTTTTTAGCATTTTAAATATAACTATAGTCTTTCGATGTTTGTATCATCAAAACATAATTATATAAGGTATAAAAACTTTGTTCCAACAAATAACACAACTTATAATGAATTAACATTAATACGAATAATAACTTGATAACAATCATAATGAATTGTCATTATTAAAAATAATAGTGGAGTAAATTTAAATGTTAATTAGTATTATATCATTTATTAATACTAACAATTTTTTTGTTGAAGTTAACACATATATAACCACACTTACATCCATATTTATGCATCAATTGAAAAGAAAATATAGAGATGCTAAGTAGAAATGTCTCGTTAAGCTATATAGCATTAAATTTATTTTCTAAATAAAAAATTATAAATAATGTTAGTAATGATAGACAACAATCGATAAATAATTCATATTCATGATTATATACATCATAACAATATTTTTAACTTTAGTTGACAATAATATATATTATATATTTCTATATATGTACATATATATATTAGAATTATGTTTTAATTATACTCAAATTTTCACAATATCTAAATAATTATTGAGTTGTTGAAATAGTCAAAATTAGATAAATATTTTGCATAATTTGAAAGTTTTGATATGGTACATAATATATGATGTAAATTATTAAAATAAATAATAAAATATTAAAAACTAGCTATTAAAAATATTAAAATAAAATTTCAAGTTTATTTTTTAAAATTTTCAACATTAAAAAGGAGAGTAAGAATATAACAGAGGAAGGATTTGCAACTTATCGATATTTAATCAATAAATTCCCATAACTTTGACAAAAATATGTAGTTAATGCTAAATAAAAATATCTAAACAAATTTTAATATTTATTTATATTAAAATCAAATGTAGTATTAATATATCATATCTAATCATATTAGAAAGAAGAAGGCACACACGCGCATATATATATATATATATATAATTCTAATCATATATATATATAATTCTAATATCATATATAAAATAAGAAGTATCAAGTGTGAAATTTTCATGAATCCATATATTATTTAAATTATTTTTAATAAAAAATTATATTATATTAATTATGAAATATAACAATAATTGCAGTTGTGTTTTAGACAAAAAATATTTCATTAAGAAAAAAATAACAAATATGGGGTTTGAATCATACTAGAACTGACAAATTCTTTTAGAAGAGGAGAAATGATGATGCCCTAGGAGAAATCGCATAACTTTTAGAAGAAAAGGAAGACGATGCCGGTGAATCAGGGAGAATGGGAGAGAACACAATAGAAGGGAGGTTTTACTTAGCGAATGGGAGAACTTACCAGTGAATCAGGGAGACGATTGCCGGTGTGAATCAGAAGGAGAAGGGAAAAAAGAACGACTGCGTGGTGCGTATGAGAGGAAAATGGTGCGTGAACCGGGTTCAAGACGTATTTTTACATCCATCGCCGACTTCAAATCCGACGGCTGCGTGGAATGCGTTGTATGAGCACCACCATTATATATCCATATATAAAATAAATTATATTAGTGTTAGATATCATAACAAAATTTGTTCGTATAGCTATCCAATATATACTATAATATTCTCAAATTTTGTTATCAAATAATTATTACTTTACTATAATATCATCATGATATTTTAGTAGTTATGAAAATTCATAATTTTTTATTTATATTAGATTTAATATTTGTAACTATAAATAGAGGACAATTTCAAATTTAATAGCATATTTGACACTCTCTTTGATATAGAATAACACGTATAGATATTTAAGTATATGCTTGTATGTGATAAAAAAATATTATACATATATATGTATATATTTTTATATTTCTTTATATCAAATAATAATATTGAACCTTGTAACATATGTATAAGAAAATATTGAAATGATAATATTTAATAAAAATCATGAATATTATAACTATAATATTATAATAAAGTAATATTAATATTTTATAATTTAATGTTAACTTTTGTTGAAGTGAACACATATATACTTCACTTATATTTATATTTCTATATCTAAAGAAAAAAGAAATGTATAAGATGACAAGTAGTGTTCTCTAACTAACCTATCTATCATTAAATAAACTTAAAATAAAACTTTATAAAGAATTTGGTTATGATAGATAACAATAAATAAAATAATTTATATTAATGTAAACATCATAACAATATTTTAACTATGATTAACAATATTATATATTACGTACTTCTATACACGTATGTATGTATATATATGTACGTGCATAAAAGTAGAGATTCAAAAGTGTAAATCCATACACTATTCAAATTATCTTTTAACAAGAAAATAATTTATATTAATTATAATATATAAAAATATATAAAATAAATTATATTAATATTACATATCATGACAATATTTGTTGGCATATATATCTTCAAAAGCTTGCTATCAAATAATTATTTCTTTACTATAATATCATCATAATATTTAAAAATTAGTTATGAAATGTGTAATTTATTTATTTATTTTTACAATTAATATTTATAGCTATAAATATAGGAAACTTTCAAATTTAGTAACATACTCAATGTCTCGTTAATACAGAATATACGGATATATCTATGCAACTACAAATATCTCAAGACAAAATAAATGATATTTTTTAGATATAACTAATAATAACTAATATATAAAACCATATATTTTATTAAAATATATATAATCTTAGTGTAAGAATAAATCAATTGTTATCCAAATAAAATTTAACCTAAGGACATAAAACTAAATAAATAATTTTCATATAAACAATTAAAAATACATTATTTGTAATTATTATCTAAAACTTTGTTACAAGTATGTTTAAATTATTAATCTACTTTATTGATTAAAAGCATTAATAAATGGTTATAAATATGAAAATAGACATATTTAAATTTGATATATTTACTTATATTATTTTCTAGGGAGGGTTAAAAAGAAAAGTCAATAACATATAAATTTTTGTTTTAAAAAATATAATTATATGATAAGTTTTATTTTGTATCATCCCAACGGGTGATGCACGGGATACATACTAGTAATAGTAATAATAAGTAACTACTACTCTTCTATTATCCAAAATTAAATCTAACATTTATATTGTCGTATGATAATCCTTTCGAGAAGCTTGTATGCTAAAATTGTATTGTGAAACAATTATGTTACTAAGTAATTTGTTTTATTAAATGTTAGCTTATATATTTATAATTAATATACATTTTCATATGCATACCTTAATTTTCTAAAAAAACTTGTCATATGTGTAACTCGTAATGGGTACGTGTAATTCACCTGTATGTATACAACATACATGAAGACTTCTAGCCAAAGCATGAGTCATTACAAGCGACAAATAATCCTATGATTCATGGCAATCCATTTTATTATTATATTTAAAATAAAAAAAGATAGAGGAGGTGGTCATAGGCCGTGCAACCTCAGGTGAGGGTGGTGCTGCTCCCCACCTGTTAACTTATATATATATATATATATATATATATATATATATATATATATGTGTGTGTGTGTGTAAACACACTTATATATACTTATTTTTTAAAAGAAAATTATCATACCTAATAATCACAATGTGTAAATGTACTCCATCCGCACCTATGCAACATATATGAACACCTCCACATATCGTGCGAGTCACTACAAACGATAAAATGATCCCATGATACATACCCATTTTATTACTACAAATATTATACTGTTTAATTTTTTTTAAAAAAAGCTTAAAGGGAGTGACCGCAGCCCCTTGCCACCTCATGCGAGGGTGGTGCTGCTCTCCCACCCACCCAAAGAAGGAAAGGGCAAAAAAGATGGGTGACAGTCCAAGGGGTGAGGGACGGAAATTAAATAGAAAATAATCAAGTGAAGTTTTCATTCTTCAAAGAAGAATTTTAAATAGAAAAATATTCACTAAGAAATAAAACAAGGAGAAATATTTATGCATAACGCTAATGGATAAGAGAAAGGAAAATGAAAACCAGCGTCATTAACCAGCAAACACTACCCCTCCAATGGTATCCTATCAATATTTATGTTCTCTATTTACAAGAAAAAGTTATGATCATGAAGGAAAAAATAACATATTTCTCCATGTCATTTATATATGATATAAAAGGCATGATCGTAAACGAAGATGGAAAATTTTTATGCATCACGTATTCATGCATTTATCTCCTCTCTCTTGCCTTCATGATCGCTAGAAAATAACACAAAAGGAGAAATTTTTATGCTTAGCGCTAAAGTTTAATATTGATGTGAGATGATCATTCTGAGAAGCGTGCTAAAATTATTTCATGAAATGTTAATTTATTAATATATTTATAATTAATACATATTTTCATATCCGTATCTTACTTTTTTTAAAAAAATATCATACCTCATAGTTGTAGTGGGTACCGGTGTTGCACCAGTACCTACGCAACATATATGAACACTTCTAGGCTTCACGAGTCAATGCAAGCGAAAAATGATTCTGTTATGCATGTCAATCAATTTTGTTACTACAAATATAATTCTTTAAAATTAAAAAAAAAGATAAGAGGAAGTGACTTCACCCCATGCAACTTCTCCTCACCCATCCATCCAAAGAAGGTAAAGGCAAAAAGGTTGGTCGCCATCATAAGTGTAAAGAATGAAAACTAAATAGAAAACAACCAAGTGAAGTATCGAAGAACATTAAATAGAAAAATATTCACTAGAAAGTAACACAAAACAAGGTGAAATTTTTATGCTTAACACTAATGAATAAAAGAAGAAAATAAAGCCAACATCATTAACCAGCAATAACTAAGATATCCCATCCAACCTATCTATATTTATGCTCTACTTAAAAAGAAATCAACTTATGAAATGCTAACTTATTGCATATATTTATAATTAATATATATTTCCATATCCGTACTTTATTTTTTTTAGAAAAATAGTTGTAGTGGATACCTATATTACACCCGTACCTATATGAACACTTCCAAGCATCGCACGGGTCATTGCAAGCTACAAATGATCCCATGGTAATGGCGACCCATTTTATTACTACAAATATTACTCTGTTTATTTTTTTAAAAAAAAGCTAAAGGAGGTGGCCGCAACCCCTCGGATACCTCAGGTGTGGATGGCGATTCTCCCCACCCACCCAAAAAAGGCATGGGCAAAACGGTGGGTGGCCGCCAGAGGGTGAGAGATAAAAATTAAACAAAAAATAACCAAGTGAAGTTTTCATTGATCAAAGAAGAACATTGACTAAGATGGTTTGTCCATCCAAAGGCATCCTATCTGTATCTATATTTATGCTTTCCATTTACAAAGAAAAGTTATGATCGTGAAGGAGAATCTACAGATATATTGTTATCCTTCCTATTGATACAAAACTTTCAAATCAATTTAAAACATTGGAATACAAGGCTTCTTTCAATCCACACCTTCTTTCTGACTATAACCTTTAACAACCAGCTGTGCTTTGTATCTTGTGCCTTCAACTCTAGAATTCCTGCTTTCTTCTTGAAGATCCATTTACAGCCCATAACCTTTATACCTTTAGGCAACTTGATTAGCTCCCACGTTTGATTTTTGTAAAGAGATTTCATCTCTTCACCCATACACTGTTCAGATTTGGCACATGTGATGGCATCTCTATAAGAGGACGGCTCCAGGAACTCCTCTCTTTAGCTACTTGCTACCTGCAGTGCATAAACAATCATGTCATCGAAACCATATCGCTTCGGAGGACTCACTTCTCTGCGAGGACGTCTAGCAGCAATTGACTCCTCTTCAAGTTGCTCATCAGATTCTTCATCTTCTAGTTCTGCTTCTTGATGATGGAGGAGAATAAAAGACACACCACCATGCACAAGAGATCAACAACACATTTCTCCATGTCATTATATATGATATTGAAGACATGATAGAAAAACGAAGACAAAAAGTTCACAAACGAAATGCAAAGCTTAAGGACAGATATCACATGTATTCATAAATTTACCTCCTCGCTCTTGCCTTGATGATCGCTAGAAAAGAACACAAAAGGAGAAATTTTTATGCTTAGCGCTAAGGTTTGGTAATGATGTGTAATGATCCTTTTGAGAAGCTTGTATGCTAAAATTGTGTTGTGAAATAATTATGATATTGATTATAATTTGATTTATGAAATGTTAAAACTTATTAATATATACATAGGGGTTGGGGATTGTGTGGACCAAATGAGATCCACACAAATGGACTACCACTAATGTATAGATAAGATATAAAATCATTATAAATTTATTTTAAAAGATGTTTATCAAGAATCACATTCAATGGTAGGTCCACACATGTGGACCCATTTGTGTGGATCCACATATTCCCTAAATCCATATATATATTAATTAATATAATTTTCATATTCATACCTTTTTAAAAAATGGTGGGTACCTATGCTAAACCTGTACCTACGCAACAAACATGAACACTTCCAAGCATCACACGAGTCAATGCAAGAGAAAATGATCCCATGATACATGACGACCAATTTTATTAGTACAAATATTATTCTATTTAATTTAAAAAAAAAAGAAAAAGGGAGTGGCCGCAGCTCCATGTCCCATACAACCGTAGGTGAGGGTGATGCTGCTCCTGGCCCATCCATCAAAGGGAAGGGTAAAAAGGTTGTTGGGGGTCGTCGAAGGTGTAAAGGACGAAATTAAATAGAAAATAATCAAGTGATTTCATTGATCAAAGAAGAACATTAAATAGAAAAATATTCACTAGAAAGTAACACAAAACAAGGAGAAACATTTACACAGCGCTAGTGGATAAGGGAAAGAAAAAAATAAAGTCATCATCATTAACCAACAATTAAGATGGTTTACTCATCCAACTAACATCCTATCTATATTTATGCTCTCCCGAAAAAGAAATCAACTTATGAACCGATAACTTATTATCTATATTTATAAATAGTATATTTCTGTATCCGTACTTTATTTTTTTTAAAAAAATTATCTGTACTTTATTGCACTCGTACCTACACAACATATATGAACACTTCCAAGCGGGTGCATGAATCATGCCTTGGGGGTAAATATAGGTAACTTTGACTTGGTAGGACACGTTTTAATAAAACCACATGGGCCGAGGCTCAAAACGGATAATATCTTACACAAGTGCAAGGATGTTACATATATATATATATATATATATATATATATGTATATGAAGCATGCCTTGAATTAGTTCCACATATATAGGCCACGAAAGATATGCTATGTATATATGAGAATATGTCCTTATTCAAGTGTGACATGTTTTGAGAATACCGTGAAAGCAAAGGTCCATAACAAAATATATCATGATCAGGAATGTTGCATATGATATCAGAGTCACTCCGTGTGAACCTTTATGCATTGTGGGATGCGATAACTCAACGAAAACGTTGAGTCCCCTAAGGGAGGAAGGATGTATGAGACATGCCTTGAATTAATCTCACATATATAAGTCACGAGAGATATACTGGGCATATATGAAAATATGTTCAGATGATGCTTTTTGAGAAAATCATGATACATGTTACATTCATTGATCTGGAATGTTACATATGGCATCACACGAGTCTCTGCTTACATGGGGACCAATTTTATTGCTAAAAGTATTATTTTGTTTATTTTTTTTAAAAGGATAAGGATACCTTAAATGAGAGTGGTGATGCTCCCCACCCACCAACCCAAAGACGGCAAGGGCAAAATGTTGGGTGGTTGTCCGAGGGTGAGGGATAAAAATTAAATGGAAAATAATCAAGTGAAATTTTCATTGATCAAAGAACATAAAATAGAAAATAATTAAGGAAGAGTTAAGATAATGAAGGAGAAAATAATAAATAGAGATATTGTGATCATTCCTACCAATGCAAAACTTTCTCAAATTAACACGGGGCTTCCTTTATAACAAGAGCATGAAACAATATGGAGGAAAAAAAACACACCGCCATGCACAAGAGATCAACAACACATTTCTCCATACACTATATCTTAGGTGGATAAATCGAAGACAACATAGAAATACGATGACAAAAGATTCACAAGCGGAATGCAAAAGTAAAGAACAGATAAATATCACTCGTATCCATGCATTTACCGATCAGTAGAAAATAACACAAAACAACGAAAAATCTTTATGCATAGCGCTAATGGATCAAGGAAAAGAAAAACAAGGACTAGGATGATTTACCCATATAGGAGCATCCTATCTATATTCATGCTCTCTGTTTACAAGTTAAAATCATGAAGGAGAAAATAATCAACAGAGCTTTTTTTAGAAGATCAACACAGCTATTGTGATCCATCCTATTGATGCAAAACTTTCAAATTAGTTGAAAACATTGTAACACATGGCTTCTTTCAGAACAAGAGCATGAAACAAGATGGAGGGCCAAAGAAAGCACCCGACATGCACAAGAGATCAACATCACATTTCTCCATGTCACCCTATCTTAGGAGGAAGATATCATAGACAAGATAGAAAAACGAAAACGAGAAGTTCACAAGTGGAATGCAAAACTAACAGACCAGATAGATATCACTCAGTATTCATGCAATTACCTCATGGCTCTTGTGTTGATTATCAATAGAAAATAACACAAAAGGAGAAATTTTTATGCTTGGAGCTAATGGATTAGGGAAAGAGCTAATGGATCAAGGAAAGAACAAACAAAACCAACGTCATTAATCAGCAAGGACAAAGATGTTTTACTCGTGCAGAGACATCCTATCTATATTTGTGCCCTCTATCTACAAGGAAAAGATTAGATAATTAAAGAGAATAATCAACAGAGCTATTTGTGATCCTCCCTATCGATGCAGAACTTTCAAATCAGTTGAAAACATTGGAACACAAGGATTCTTTCTAAACAAGAGAATGAAACAAGATGGAGGGGAATAAAAAGCACATCGCCATGCTCACAAGATCAACAAACACATTTCTCCATGTCACCCTTGGGTGGAAGATATTGAAGACGAGATAGAAAAATGAAGACGAAAAGTTCACAAGCGGAATGCAAAACTAAACGACAGATAAATATAACTCGTATTCATGCATTTACCTCTTCGTTCTTTCCTTCATGATCATTAGAAAATAACACAAAAGGAGATATCTTTATGATTAGCTCTAATGGATTAGGGAAAGAAAAAAGAAAACCCACATCATTAAGCATCAAGGACTAATATGGTTTACCCATACAGAGGCACCCTATCTATATCTATGCTCTATTTACAAGTAAACATTTAGATCATGAACGAGAAAATAATCAGCAGAGATTGTCATCTATAGACGCAAAACTTTCAAATCAATTGAAAACATTGGAACATAAGGCTTCTCTCGTAACAAAGGCATGAAACATGATAGAGGGGAATAAAAGTACACCATGCACAATAGATCGACAACACATTTCTCCATGTCACCATAGAAGATATCGAAGACAAAATAGAAAAACAACAAATAAATATCACTCGAAGTTCACAAGCGGAATGCAAAACTAAAGAAAAGATAAATATCACACAAATTCATGCATTTACCTCCTCGTTCTTGCCTTCATGAGCACTAGAGAATAACACAAAAGAAGGTGAAATCTTTATGCTTAGTAGATCAGGGAAACAAAAAATAGAACCAGGAAGGACTAAGATGGTTTATCCATCAAGAAGCATCCAATCTATATTTATGCTCTTTATTTATAAGTAAAAATTAAGATCACGAAGGAGAAAATAATCAGCAAAGACATTGTGAATACTTCCTATTAATGCAAAACTTTAACATCAATTGAGAACACATGACTTCTTTTATAAACTAGAGCATGAAACAATATGCAGGGGAACAAAAAGCACACTGCCGTGCACAAGAGATCAGCAACACATTTCTCCATGTCACCGTAGAAGATATCAAAGACAAGACAAAAAACCGAAGACGAAAAGTCCACAAGCGGAACGCAAAACTAAAGGACAGATAAATATCCATCGTATTCATACATTTATCTACTTCTTGCCTTCATGGTCACTAGAAAATAACACAAAAGAAAAGAAATATTTATGTATAGCTCTAAGGATCAGGGAAAGAAAAAACAAAACCAGCATCATTAAGCAGCAAAGACTAGGATGATTTACCCATCCTATCTATATTTATGCTCTGTATTTACAAGGAAAAGTTAAAATCAAGAAGGAGAAAATAATTGTGATCCATCCTATAGTATGCAAAACTTTCAAATTAATTGAACACATTGTAACACATGGCTTCTTTTATAACAAGAGCATGAAACAAGATGGAGGGGGAAAAACACACCACCATCACACGAGATCAACAACAAATTTCTCCATGTCACAATATCTTGGTGAAGGACAATAAAGAAAGAAGACAAAAAGTTCACAAGTGGAATGTAAACTAAAGGACAGATAAATATCACTCGCATTCATGCACTTACCTCCTAGCTCTTGACTTTATGATCACTAAAAAAATAACACAAAAGGAGAAATCTTTACGCTTAGGGCTAATGGATCAGGGAAAAAAAATAAAACTAGTGTCATTAACCAGCAAGGAATAAGATGGTTTTCCCATCTAGACGCATCCTATCAACATTTATGCTCTCAATTTACAAGGAAAAGGTAAGATCATGAAGGAGGAAATAATCAGCAGAGATATTGTGATATTTATTATCGATGCAAAACTTTCAAATCAGTTGAAAACATTAGAGCACAGGGGCTTCTTTCATAACAAGGGCATGAAAAAAAAAGAACATCAAACAAGATGGAGCGGAAAAAAGCACACTGCCATGCACAAGAGATCAAAAGCACATTTCTTCTTGTCACCATATCTTAGGTGGAAGACATCAAAGACAAGATAGAAAAACAAAGACAAAGTTCACAAGAGAAATGCAAAAGTAAAGGACATTTAAATATCCCTCGTATTCATGAACTTACTTCCTCGCTATTGACTTTATGATCACTAGAAAATAACACAAAAGGAGAAATAGAGCTAACGGATCAGGGAAAAAAACAAAACCAGTGTCATTAACCAGCAAGAAATAAGATGGTTTACCCATCCAGAGGCATCCTATCAACATTTATGCTCGTTATTTACAAGGAAAGGTTAAGATCATGGAGGAGGAAATAAACAGCAGAGATATTGTGATATTTCAAATCAGTTGAAAACATTAGAACACAAGGCTTTTTTCATAACAAGGGCATGAAAGAAAAACAAGAACATCAAACAAGATGGAGTGGAAAAAAACACACTGCCATGCACATGAGATCAAAAGACATTTCTCCTTGTCACCATATCTTAGGTGGAAGACATTGAAGACAAGATAGAAAAACAAAGACAAAAAGTTCACAAGCGGAATGCAAAACTGAAGGACATTTAACTATCACTCGTATTCATGCACTTACCTCCTCTCTCTTGACTTTATGATCACTAGAAAATAACACAAAAGGAGGAATCTTTATGCTTAGAGCTAACGGATCAGGGAAAAAAATAAAACCAGTGTCATTAACTAGCAAGTAATCAGATGGTTTACCCATCCAGAGGCATCCTATCAACATTTATGCTCTTTATTTACAAGGAAAAGTTAAGATCATGAAGGAGGAAATAAACAGCAGAGATATTGTGATATTTCAAATCAGTTGAAAACATTAGAACACAAGGCTTTTTCTCATAACAAGGGCATGAAAGAAAAACAAGAACATCAAACAAGATGGAGGGGAAAAAAGCACACTGCCATGCACATGAGATCAAAAGATATTTCTCCTTGTCACCATATCTTAGGTGGAAGACATTGAAGACAAGATAGAAAAACAAAGACAAAAACTTCACAAGAAGAATGCAAAACTGGACATTTAAATATCACTCGTATTCATGCACTTACCTCCTCGCTCTTGACTTTATGATGACTAGAAAATAACACAAAAGGAGTAATCTTTATGCTTAGAGCTAACGGATCAGGGAAAAAATAAAACCAGTGTCATTAACCAGCAAGTAATCAGATGGTTTACCCATCCGGAGGCATCCTATCAACATTTATGTTCTCTATCTACAAGAAAAAGTTAAGATCATGAAAGAGGAAATAAACAGCAGAGATATTGTGATATTTATTATCATGCAAAACTTTCAAATCCGTTGAAAACATTAGAACACAGGGCTTCTTTCATAACAAGGGTCTGAAGAAAATAACAAGAACAAGAAACAAGATGGAGGGGAAAACAGCACACCGCCATGCACAAGAGATCAAAAGCACATTTCTCCTTGTCACCATATCTTAGAAAACTAAATGCATAACTAAAAAATAAGAACAACATAAACTATCAGGGCCCATTCAACAAAAATAGTAATGCCAGAATCTACCAAGCTTTCTTCTGTCAGGACAAATTTTCAAACACCCCAATAACCAAACCACGCTCTAGCATCAGAAGACAAATTTTCGAACACCCCAATAACCAAACCACGCTCTTCCATCACAAGGCACATCAGAAGAATCATACGCAATTGCAGTTGAACTATGATTATTAGAAGTGATAAGATGATAGACGCCCAATCAGCAAAATAAAATAAAAAAAGAAAACAAGTGAAATTCAACAAATGACCCTACAAGGGAAGTAGCGTGACCATGAATTTGTTAAACATGGAATTAAGTAACAATCATTTGGAAGAAAAAAGTCAAAGCCTTTTTTGTCCTCTTTTCCTTTCTCATCTTTCAAGGGTTAAAGCTGGATGTTAGGACCTTAATAATACAATGAACACTTCTCAAAAAATTTTCAAGGGTCAAAGCTGGATGTTAGGTCCTTAATAATACAATGAACACTTCTCAAATAATAATAATAATACAATAAGCAACCACAATAGTCGTAAGTATAACAAGAACACAATACACTAAATATATTAAACACAAAAACAAATACTGACATCTGGAAAGTAACAAGTTGACATGAGTCATGACTGGTAAAGTTTCATACCAACATAAAAAAGAAAAAGAAAATTCCTGCAGCAGGAAATATACTTGCTGCACATTTACAAAGTCAGTGCATGGCAAATGAAACCTTAAAAGGTCGACCTACAAATGAGCATTTAGTTCCCTGGTCAGCACAAGAAATCATCGATAAGAAATATTTTGTATTCTGCATTTGCAATAAGCGATTTTTTTTCTTTTCTGAATGAGAGTAAGCAAGTAATTAATCAAGTCTTGATTATATAGATAGAATTAAAAGTACAGATAAATCTCACAGAAAAAGCAGAGAGAAATTTTCCTTATAAAATTTCAGAGAAACTAACATATGTGCATGTCTTCAGTCATGCCTATCTCAAAAAGAATTTTACGCAATAACCTAGATAGACAACGTAAAAGAAATATTCCAACACCCACCTGCCAAAGGGAAACAACTATAGTACCACATTGACTGCCAGTAAAGATGAATGGAGGAAATGGATTAGCAAATATTAGAAGGTGAAAACTTGCAACAGAAGAGAAAGCAAAAATTGCAAGAGAACTCCTTCTCCTGTAGGAAGTATATTGATACCCTGCAACATAAGAATTCAAATGCAAAAGAAAAAAAAACATGCATAGGACAACTATTAATGGCAATATTTTACCTTCTCTTTTGGCTTTTGCTTTTTCTTTCAGTCTGAGAAATGGCTAAAGCAAGTGTTTGGAAAAAGCTACACTTATGTACTATCATTTAATATCATTCGTCTCTCAGCATTACATCTGCCTTATGAATTTCTCTTAGCATCAGCATATGACTATAGTTTAGCAAAACACATTACAAACTAATATTGGGAGTAGTAAAGTTAACTAGCCAAACATAAAAAGGAAGTTGTCTACATCAAATGTTTGAATATAGGAGAAGAATGTTGAATGGTATATCACCCTCTCTATGTCAATATCAACTAAGATGGACAATTTCTGTTACATAATTTTGCATGTGTCCTGAATCGTGGGTCAAGGATTGTAATCTCAGTTGTCAACTGGCAGAAGCACAAAAAATGAATAAGACAGGTTGGAAAAGACAATCACACTGTGGTGATTTAGCATAGGAAAGCATAGACAAATCCATGTTAATAGAATCATTAATAATGAACATACAGCGTTTAACAATGCATTTGAGTTGCCTGATTTATATCTATATTCTGTCAATTGACATAATGTAAAAATTGGCAAGTAACAACTTTTTTTTTTTTTGAGTAACAACTGTGCAACAAACAGACAAGTTGTGCGAGGAATACACCTCAGAGTTCAGGAATCACTCTGAGATGAAGATCTAGCCATAAATATGATTGCAAGCTACAAATACACGAGTCTTGATAAATAATTAAAGCGTCCACAAGCTCACCTTAGCCATAAGTGTGAGCCATCATCATCATAACCATCTCAAGGCGAGAAAAATGACCCGATTTCACAGAAACTCTGCAAGAAAAAGCCTTATGAAGTAAGCTACATATCAAGGACTTGAAAAAGTTCGTAGTAGGAGGAAGAGGGTTTGGAGTGGGAGCAGTTCTTTACTTGTGAAAGCAGATTGTTTGAAAGAGGAAAAGGGCGTCGCCGTGGGCGACGGAGATGTGGACCTTGAGGGCGTGGGCGTACTTGGACGGGTTGCGGAGGGGAGAGGCCGCGGAAGCAGGGACAATCGCAGGTGAAGGCGCGATGCCGGGGCGAACACCAGGCGATTCGTCGACCGCCATGCCTGGAGGCAGCAGGCGGAACTTGGAAGGATGCGGGAGTACTGCCGACGTGCAGACGAGTCCTGATCGCGGATTGGAGGGGAATGGAGGAGAGCAGCTCAGAAGGTGTTTGCGAAGTTGTACCTGTGACGTCGCCGGCGGCGGCAGAGAGGGAAGAAGTAATGAGACACGAGGAGGACGGTGAGGATGAGGGCGAAGAGGTTGGCATGGATTTGAAACGTTTCTTGATGCAGTTGGAACAACAATTTGAACTACAGAGATAGAAGCATACCCAATTGCAGTTGAACTATGATTATTAGAAGTAATAAGCTGATAGACACCCATTCAGCAAAATAAAATAAAAAAGAAAACAACTGAAATTCAACAAATGACCCTATAAGGGAAGTAGCATGACCATGAATTTGTCAAACATAGAATTGAGTAACAATCATTTGGAAGAAAAAGGTCAAACCTTTTTTTTCTCTTTTCCATTCTCATCTTTCAAGGGTTAAAGCTGGGCGTTAGGACCTTAATAATACAATGAGCAGTTCTCAAAAAAAATAAAAAAATAATACAATGAGCAACCACAATAATCGTAAGTATAGCAACGACACAATACACTAAATGTATTAAGCACAAAAACAAATACTGACATCTGGAAAGTAACGAGTTGACATGAGTCGTGACTGATAAAATTTCAAACCAACATAAAAAAAAGAAAAAGAAAATTCCTGCAGCAAGGCATATACTTGCTGCACATTTACAAAGCCAGTGCATGGCAAAAGAAACCTTTAGAAGGTAGACCTGCAAATGAGCATTTAGTTCCCTGGTCAGCACAAGAAATCATCGCTAAAAAATATTTTGTATTCTGCATTTGCAATAAGCGATTTTTTTTTTCTTTTCTGAATGAGAGTAAGCAAGCAATTAATAAAGTCTCAATCATATAGATCCAAAAAAAAGTACAGATAAACTTCACAGAAAAAGTAGCGAGAAATTTTCCTTATAAAATTTCAGAGAAACTAACATACAGGATTGTGCATGTCTTCAGTTATGCCTATCTCAACAAGAATTATACACAATAACCTAGATAATGTGAAAGAAATATTCCTACACCCACCTGCCAAAGGGAAACAACTATAGTACCACATTGAATGCCAGTAAAGATGAATGGAAGAAATGTATTAATAAATATTAGAAGGTGAAAACTCGCAAAAGAAGAGAAAGCAAAAATTGCAAGAGAACTTTTGAGTATAACAGTAAATGACAATATTTTACCTTCTCTTTTGGCTTTTGCTTTTTCTTTCAGTCTGAGAAATGGTTCAAGCAAGTGTTTAAAAAAAAAGATTTACACTAATGTATTAACATTTGTCTCTAAGCATTATCTTATGAATTGCTTTTAGCATCACCATATGACTATAGTTTAGCAAAACACATTACAAACTAATAACCGGAGTAGTAAAGTTAACTAACCAAACATAAAAGGAAGTTGACTACATTAAATGTTTGAATATAGAAGAAGAATGCTGAATGGTATATCACCCTCTCTATGTCAATATCAATTAAGATGGACAACTTGTATTACATAATTTTGCATGTGTCCTAAATCGTGGGTCAAGGATTGTAATCTCAGTTGTCAACTGGAAGAAGCATAAAAATGAATAAGAGAGGTTGGAAACCACATTGTGGTGATTTAGCATAAGCAATCATCATATACAAATCCATGTTAATAGAATCATTAATAATGAACAATGCATTTGAGTTGCCTGATTTATATCTATATTCAGCCAACTGATTTAACAGAAGAATTGGCAAGTAACAACTTTTTTTTTGAGAAGGCAGTAATAATAACTATGCAACAAACAGAAGTTCTCAGAGGAATACAAGTCAAAGTTTAGGAATCACTCCGCTATGAAGATCTAGCTATAAATATGATTGCATGCTACAAAATACATGCGGCATGAGAAATAATTAAAGCGTCCACAACCTCACCTGAAATAGGACCATGAGTATGACAAGGATGATGCCTAAGGTCATGTCTCCACCATAGTATAATACCACTGGCTCAAGCAAGTGTTGCTTGACCATGAGTTTTTGGAGAGCTTCTCCCACTGCGCGGCGGGGCACATCCCCAACCTAATCGACGCATTCCTGACAAAATCAAGAAGATTTCATCAAATTCGTGCAAGAATGGATTTAAAAAGACGGCGGAAGAATAAGCAATTACATCTAATGTAGCATAAAGAAAAGAAAGAATTAGGGTTTGGAGCGGGAGCAGTTCTTTACTTGCGAAAGCAGAGATCGATTGTCTGCAGGAGGAAGAGAGCGTCGCCGTGGGCGATGGAGATGTGGACCTTGAGGGCGTGGGCGTACTTGGATGGGCTGCGGAGGCGGGAGAGGCCGCGGAAGCGGGGGCGGTCGCAGGTGAGGGGACGATGCCAGGGCGAGCGCCAGGGGATTCGTCAACCGCCACGGCCGGAGGCAGCAGGCGCAACTTGGAAGGATGCGGGAGCACTGTCGACGTGAAGACGAGTCCTGATCGCGGATTGGAGGGGACAGGAGGAGAGCAGCTCAGAAGGTGTTTGCGAAGTTGTACCTGTGACGTCGCCGGCGGCAGCGAAACGGAGGAAGGAATGAGACGCGAGGAGGAGGACGATGAGGATGGGGGCGAAGAGGTTGGCATTGATTTGAAACGTTTCTTGAGGCACTTGGCACAACGATTTGGACAAGAGAAAGAGAGATGGCAACGGTCACGGGAGCGATGGAGGTTCAAACTTCACCCACAAAAACTACTAATGTAATAAATATATATATATTGATTAATTTAAATTTTAGAAAATGCGAAAGAATTATAAATATATATAGCAATTAATTAAAAACTGACTTATTTTTTTATATTACATTTTATTTTGAATTTAATAGCTGTCCACCCTCTTAAAAGAGGTGGAAATGTCTGCTTTTATCGTTGTCGGATCTTAAATCAAGGGGATAGATAAAGGCGGCCGGTTCAGCAAGTCATATGAGTGGAAAGTCGTCGGTTCATCGAAGACAACACGGTCTGATGCTGGTTCGGCTCACACGGCCTAGGATTTTTTCCCTCCTTCCTCTCTCTCTCACACGGCCACCCCTTTTCTGTCAGATTTCTTTTCCTCACACGACGCCCCTTTTCTCTTCGATCTCCTCGCCCGCGCCCGACGGCCGCGACGGCCATCTTCTCGCCCGATCTTCTCGCGCGACGGCCGATCTCCGACCCCCGAGCACCGCCGACCTCAGACGCACACTGTCGGTCCCCACGTGCGACGATCGCGACTTCCTCCTACGACAACTGATCTTCGACCCCCGCGCACCGCAGACCTCGAACGCGCACCGCCGGTCCCCATGCGCGACGATCATGACTTCCTCCTGCGATAACCGATCTTCGACCCCCGCGCCCCGCCGACCTCCGAGGCACACCGCCGGTCCCCGCGTGCGACGACCGCGAGTTCACCCTGCGATGGCCGATCTCGTACCCCCCGCGCACCGCCGACCTCCGAGCCGCATCGCCGTTCTCCACGCGCGACAACAGCGAGTTCCTCCTGCGACTCTTCTCGCCCGATCTTCTCGCGCGACGGTCGATCTCCGACCCCCGCGCACCGCCGACCTCAGACGAGCACCGCCGGTCCCCCCGCGCGACGATCGCGACTTCCTCCTGCGATGGCCGATCTTCGACCCCCGCGCACCGCCGACCTCCGAGGCGCACCTCCGATCCCCGCGTGCGACGATCGCGAGTTCGCCCTGCGATGGCCGATCTCGTAACCCCCGTGCACCGTCGACCTCCGAGCCGCACCGTCGACCTCCAAGCCGCACCGCCGTTCTCCACGCGCGACGATAGCGAGTTCCTCCTACGACGGCCGATCTCCGACCCCCCCCCCCCCCCCCCCCCCCGCGCACCACTGACCTCCAACGCGCACCGCCGGTCCCGCGCGACGGTCGCGACTTCCTCTTGCGACGGCCGTGAGTTCCTCCTGCGATGGCCTATCTCGAACCCCCCGTGCACCGCCGACCTCCGAGGCGCACCGCCGGTCCCCGCGTGCGACAACCGCGAGTTCGACCTGCGATGGCCGATCTCGCCCCCCACCCCCCCTCGCACTGCCGACCTCCAAGGTGCACCGCCGACCTCCAAGGCGCACCGCCGGTCCCCGCGCGTGACGACCGCGAGTTCCTCCTACGACGGCCGACCTTCGATCCCCCACGCCGGCCAACTATTATTTTAGCTTTTTTTTCAGTTTCGTTTAAATTTTTAGCGGACTAATGCTGTGTGTAAGAATCAATTGTCAAGTGCTGCCTAAGTGTAATTATCAATTGTGTTGTATGTAAGTATTAATTTGCTTGCCCACTAATGCTGTGTAAGAATCAATTGTGAAGTGCTGTGGAAGTGTAAGTATAATCAATTGTGAAGTGTTGTGGAAGTGTAAGTATCAATGTGCTGTGTGGAATCAATTGTCAAATGCTGTCTTAAGTATCAATGTGCTGTGTGGAATCAATTGTCAAATGTTGTCTTAAAGCGTAAGTATCAATTGTGTGTATGAATTGTCATTGGAATGACATCAATGTCTTGTACTTGTTAGATTGTTTGAGCTAACGATCGACGGCCACTCGACCTCTGACCCTCAACTATAGCTGTTTTTTTATTCAATTTTGTCTTAATTTGTTCCCCACGCACAAATTAATTTTAGTATTGTAATTATCAATTACAAGTAGTGTGATGTGTGTATCAATTGTTAACGCATTGGCAGTCAACTATTATAGCTGTTCTTGATTATTCCATATTTAATGTCTAAGTCATGCACTTTCATGAACTTTTCACGCCATAAATAATGTTTAAAAAAATTAAGAATTGTAACATAACATAAATGTCCAAGAAACAAGATGACAGAAATGCCATCAAACTAACATAACATCTTAAGAATAATGTGATAGCAACTAATGTTAACATTTCACTTTCAACATAACATGACTCAAGACCCATGAGCAAGAGGCAGCAACAACAATTCACACTCCATTTCTAGCAATCTAAATGAAATACAAAAAATGTGTTATTCACGTAGAAAATTCAATAAATGAAAAGTATTTAAGATAGAAAAATGAATTGTGACCTTCATTTTGATAATTTGAAAGGCAGCAAATATTACATATCATGTGGTTCTTCTTCATTTTCAACATCCTACAAATACAATAAGACAAAGTATTATGCAATGGTTCGATGAAAAGATAATAAATATAAAAGATGTAAAATAATTTATACCTTCAACATTGGACATGTTCTCTTATCATGTCCTTGTTTTCCACACTTCCCACAACTTCTTCTTTTAGACTCATTTTGGGACATCGAAATTTCAACTCCAGATTTAATCCTTCCAATATTTTTCGGTCTACCCTTAGACTTCACACGAAGTGGGTCACGAATAATGAATTGTGAATCATTCAAGGTGATTGAGGTTGGTTGACTTGAAAGGTTTTCGATTGTACTTCCTCGCTCACTATCATGAATTTGACTTGTGCTTGCATTAGTTACATCTGTAACCATATTTGCCATATGGAAAGACCTCATCTTTGCTATCAAATCATCAACATGTGGTGCTCCGAATTGCAAATGTTTAGCTGAAATCAAACCCATCTCTTGTACTTTCCATAAAGTACTTTGCCAAGTTAATTTCTAAATGGGTGTTATGCAATCACTATAAGAGGACCTGTTCTTATAAATGACATGTGCATTTGCATATCTTGCATTTATTGTCCATCGATGAAGTACATATTCTTCAGGTAAGGATCGTAATTTTTTCTTATGCAAAATATTTAAAATATGGCAACAAAATATCCCTTCTTGTTCAAACTTCTTGTAAGAACATTTGACACTAATTGTTTCAAAGTGACGAAACTCAACAATATTTTTCCCCTCGTCATTAGTGCTCATATGATAAACCATATTTGACTTGTGCTTGCATTAGTTACATCTGTAACCATATTTGCCATATGGAAAGACCTCATCTTTGCTATCAAATCATCAACATGTGGTGCTCCGAATTGCAAATGTTTAGCTGAAATCAAACCCATCTCTTGTACTTTCCATAAAGTACTTTGCCAAGTTAATTTCTAAATGGGTGTTATGCAATCACTATAAGAGGACCTGTTCTTATAAATGACATGTGCATTTGCATATCTTGCATTTATTGTCCATCGATGAAGTACATATTCTTCAGGTAAGGATCGTAATTTTTTCTTATGCAAAATATTTAAAATATGGCAACAAAATATCCCTTCTTGTTCAAACTTCTTGTAAGAACATTTGACACTAATTGTTTCAAAGTGACGAAACTCAACAATATTTTTCCCCTCGTCATTAGTGCTCATATGATAAACCGAGTATACAGATTTATCTGGGTCTTGGTAAATCTTATTAGCATCTAAACTGAAGGATTCTGCATATTCTGATTGAAACTTACAAAATGTGGCATGTATATAAATGTTACCTGCATATACCTCTAAGGGATTTTTTAGAATATACGCAGGCGAGGAGTTTATTGCTTGAAAGTCTTAACGTTCTTCACGCTCACGATGAGTTTGGACAGCCTTATCATATTATTCTACAAAATCTGAAAGTGATGTCTTCGCTTTGACATAGCCATCAAAAAAAGCATTAATACTTTCTGCCATTTGAGTGGTCCGCATACCTGCAGTGAATACATCTTTAAAATATAATGAAATCCATTGTTCACGCTTGTTGTACATTACTTCTAACCAATGTCCACATGAAATTTTGAACTTTTGTTTCAAATAAAGCCAACCATTTTCAAATTCATCTATGTTCGATGATCCATAAAGCCAACTATTGTAGTCTTCTTTAAATGTCGGACGTGAATATAAATCCTGCATATAAGTCATTGCATTCCTAGCAATATGTCATGTACAAAATATATGCTTAGTGTGCGGAAAAACCTTGTGTATAGCATTGCCCATAGCGATATCTTGATCCATAATAATACATTTTGGATGCTTCTCATTCATGCATTCGGACCATTTTCAAACAGCCATGTGAATGTCTCCTCTGTTTCATCTGCAAGCAAAGCACAACCAAATAAACATGACCTCCAATGATGATTTATTTCAGTGAAATGAGCAAATGGCATTATCAAATTATTTGTTCGATATGTTGTATCGAACACTACCACATCACCGAATGTCAAATAACTGTCTCTTGACCTTCCATCGGCCCAGAAAAATTTAAAATGGTGCCATTTGCATCGAACTCCCATCTATGAAAGAACCTCGGGTGAACACTTGTCTTACGTTGAAAAACATATATAATATTAAGGCATTCGACAGAAAAGTTGCATTTTCTTCTACTTCTCAAATGATCAATACAATTTTGGCCTGTTATAAGTGGTTCACCAGACATATTAAGTGCTCTAGCAATTTTGGATGGACCCATGCCAAAGTCATGTAAGTTACCAATGGCTTCTTTGGATATTGCACTAATTTCTTTATGTGACCTTAAATACTTTAACTTCGAAGGACTTGTAAGAGGATGACTGTGCTCTTCTTGAAATTTTCTTATCTCCCACTTTCCATCTTTTCTTACACCAACATATAGATGAGATGGACAATCGTCACTAACTTCCCTTCTTTGTGTAAATGCTTTTTCAATGCCTTGCTTCAATCTCTTAGACCTTCTTTAGAACAAACAAAAGTTCTATTGATAAGATTTCCCGTAATCTTTGACTTGTGTGAATTTTGTCTTCTAATAGAAAAGTCAGCCATTTTAGCATACATATTATAATATTTGTATGCTTCATCTTTTGTGTCAAATATCATTCCAACATATGGTTTTGATAGCTCATAAGATTTGACAAATACTTCATCTTCGTCTTTTTCAATATCTTCGTCTTCTGTATTATCAAGTCCAATGATGCTCTCTACGTCCATAATACTAAAACACGTAAACAATTAATTATTAGAGACAAAAATATTTAAGAATAACAATATATTGTTTGATTCTCGGCAGTCGGGTTCTCGACAGCCGGCGAGCGGAGTTACTCGGCGGCGGGCGTCGAGAGGGCTGACGAGGAAGGCTTCTCGGCAGCGAGCAGCATCGGCGTCGAGAGGGCGGGCAAGGCTTCTCGGCCGGTGAGGTGGGCTTCTCGACGGCGAGAAGCAGCGGCGTCGAAAAGGCGGCAAGACTTCTCGACGGCGAGCAACAGGGGCGTCGAGAGGGCGAGCAGGGATTCTCCGCCGACGAACAGGGCTTCTCGTCGGTGAGAAACAGGGGCGTCGAGAGGGCGAAGAGGGCTTCTCGTCGGTGAGAAACAGGGGCGTCGTCGCTCGTTTATGTGGCCGCCGCGCGACGGTCGGAGGTCGACGTCGTCGCAGGGATCGGCCGTCGGGCGCAGGGACACGGACGTCGAGCGCTTTCGCGGCCGTGTGAGGAGAGAGAAAAGGGAGAAAAAAAAGATGGAAAAAACCCTAGGTTTGCATTTTATATGCTGAGCCAAACCAGCATCAGACCGTGTTGTCTTCGATGAACCGGTGCCTTTCCACTCATATGACTTGCTGAACCGGCCGCCTTCATCTATCCCTTGATTTAAGATCAAACGGTGTCTGATAAAAGCAGGCATTTCCACCTCTTTTAAGAGGGTGGATAGCCATTAAATCCTTTTATTTTTTATATTACACAGAAATAACAGTTGCATCTTCTATAACTTTAAAAAAATTTCAAATGTAAGGAGTTCCGATGTATTATCGTAAAAAAATCATTTTAGTTTATAAAATTTTAATGTTCTGCCGACGATACATGTAATTCTTTTCTTTAATTATAACTGTAATCTTATATTTTTTATTCCATTTACAAAAAAGAGGCTAAAAAGATATAAGATAAAAGAGAATAATGGGTATCCCCACAACTTAAATGACGGTTGGCGCAGATCTAAGAACTTTAAGTGAGATCTGGCTTGGTTCGACTCGTGGTTCGGAATTCGATCTTCCATGGTTCGCACGGACCGGTTCCAAGGGTATAAAAAGATGAAAACCCTAGGATTGATTTCTCCTCTCCTCTCTCTCCTCTTCGTTTCTCCTCCGCACCGCCTCTCCTCCTCTCTGTGCGCGGCTGCCCGACGCCGACGAGCCTCCAACTCCTCTCTCTTTCTCTTCAGCGTTTCACCTCCGTGGCGACCTCGTTTGACGCTCATCACGGCAGATCTGCCTGCCGTGTGACGGCATCCGAGCTCTTCAGCGCTTCACCTCCGCGCGGCGACCTCCTCCGATGCCCATCGTCGCAAATCTGCCCGCCACTGACCCCAGCTCTCCTCTCCTCTGCTCTCTCTCCACGCACGGCGGACGGCTGCGGAGACGGCTATTTTCTCCTCACACGGCGCAGAGGACGGTTACCCCCTGCACAGCGGCAACCTCCGCGATGACCTTGAGCATCGGATCTCGCCCTTCGTCGATCCCCGATCAGATCTCCGTGTGAAGAGGACCCGATCCAACCACAGGCGAGTAGATCCGCGCGGTCCTGACATCGAGCACCCCACCTCGATCTCGCCGAGCGCCACCAACCACCTATCACCTCCGCTGTGGTGTTGTCGACCTCCGTGACAACCTCCCACAACCTTGCACCACCGTCGACTCTCGCACACCGAGCGCCGCCACCCCCTCATGCCGCGAGCACGCTGAGCGCTGCCCCATCGCCGCCGAGTTCGACCGCCCCGCCGCTGAGCCCACACGCCGCAATCCCGCCGTGCGTCCTTCATTCATTTGTAATTTTTTTTGGTTTTATTTAGGATGATTATTGTCATATGATTTAAAGCAATTGTTGATGTAATCAGGTCGAGTTGGCTTTGATGTAAATGCGCTTAAGATATATGAAAAGGTAGTAGAAAATTTCTATAATTCTTCGCTCTAGTCGTCGAGATTGGGTTGTCATTCACACGTTCAAAATTGCATAACTTCTTAATCGTGGGGAGTAATGTTGTGTCCTGCCTGTTTGGCAATTAAGAATGTATGTTGCTTTTATAAAAGTTATAGTAGACAACATTAGAATCCGACTTGACGAGTCATTACTACATGTCGGTGTCAGGTGGTGCTTGGCATAGATTGTCGAACTTTGGCACCCTGCTATGTTGTCTCGCCTTATCATGTCCGAGGGCAGGTGGCGTTTATGTGCCCCGACATATTAATTCATGCATGCGGAGCGCTCGGTCGACGTACCCGAAAAAATGATTAGCTGAATTCCATTTCGTGCACAAAAAGAAATATTAATTAGATGACTCCATTAATAAAATAAAATAAAATGTCTACTTAAAAAATCAATAAATAAATCATTAAACTAATCTTAATGTAACTAAAGTATTAATCAATAACTAATTGAAAAATAATATGAAAAAATAAATAAAATAAAATAAAAGTAGAAAAAGTTTTGATTTATAGTTGTCAACTTGACTTAGTCCTGACGAAGATCGAGGGCTATTTTTCTCTCCCCTTGAATTTTTCTCTATGTTGCTTGGGAGAGAGCCCAATGTACGTCTAGTCAGTTGTGTCACCATATGGCCCAATTGTCTTTTCAAATTTCGAATTGATGCATCCTGACTAGTGACTCTAGATTCCATATCCTTTTGCAATGATTGCATGGTGTCTATGATTTGTGCCATCATCTCCTGCATGTGATTTGATGATTGATATTGGAGAGGTTGCCTTTTCGATATATAATCTTTTGGTGGACCAAAAGGTTGGCCTTGATTCTAATTATAGGCAAACTTCGGATTGTGTCTCCAACCATAATCTTGAAAAATGGGTTGGAAATAAAGTTAACATTTTCAATTTGATTTAAATATGAAGTGTTACCTGTAGGGCAATAATTACTTGAATTTTCCATTAGTAACATCATTTGCTCAAATTTTTTATTAAGTGACTCCAGCTGAGCCACTACTTCAGAAGATTGTACTCCTTGTGCAGCATGTACATCATGAGTTCGGCGAGGTGGTCTCCTTTATTGGATTGACTCGAGGGCTATAACTTCAATAATATCCTGTATCTCACTAGGGCATTTAGATCCCAGCACTGTTCCTCCTAGTTGATTGGTCAAGCTTATCTTGATTTGCAACTCGTAATCCATGGTACAAATCTTCAATCACCTGCCACTTTGGAATTCTATTATCAGGAACTCTGGCTAATAGTTCCTTATCTCATTCCCATGCCTCATATAATGTCTCATTATTGTCTTGAACAAATACCCTTAACTCTCTTCGATAGTTGCCTGCTTTTTGTGGTGGACAATATTTTCCAACAAACTTTTCTACTGGCTCATCCTGCAGGCAAAATTTTAAACCATGTAGAAGCTTTGTCACGCAAAGATTGTGGAAGAATAATGTGAAACATTATTATTTTTAAAAGTGCGCAAGGTGACAAAAAATTTGTCAAGGTGATCGTGAGGGTCTTCATGTAGTCCTCCATAAATTGTGATGCTTGTATCATCCTTACGATTGCCGGATTGATCTCGAAATTATTTGCATTAATTTCAGGCAGCACAATGCATGATTCTCTATCATTGTATCGATCGGACACATACTCTCTCGTAGAAAGTTCTTCTTCATCTTCCTGTCGATTATTTTTTGGATGCACTATTTAATTTTGTTGTTCCTGTGTCTCTGATTGTTGTGTGCTTATTCAGCCATCTTTCTAATATTCTACCTTAATCGACGAGCTGTTCTTATAATTTCATTTCATGATCAAATTCCAAAAGTGGATTTGAACTCCTGGTGCGATGTATGGAATTATAAAAAAATTCCAGGATTAGTTGTGATTAGATCCTCAATAATACTTGCATCAACTAATTGTCAGAAATAAAAATAAAGAAAATAAATTAATAAAAGAAATATGAAATAAAATACATGCAGATAAAAAACTACAATAAAAAATTTAATTTATTGGCAATGGCTGATTTCGTGACAAAATGAGCTGAAAATTTTAATACTATGAAAAATTCAAATTGAATTGATTGGCTGAAATTAAATTCCGTGCAAATTAGAATTAGAGAAAATTTCGTAATAAATTATGGCATGAAGTACGATAAAAAGAATTCCATGAGTAAAAACAACACCAAATTGTTTAGAAATTTTAATCGCAAGTCACATTTAAAACTCTCCGAAATTTGAAGACGTGAAATTTCGAAACGATAGAGTCGCCAAACTATATTAAAAAATAATTATATCAATTTATAACTCTCGAATAATCCCCATAACCCGATAAGGCGTAAATAAAACTCCGTAAAATGATTGGGGCCAAACTTCCGGAGGAGTCAAGAAAAAAATCCAAAACCCAAGATTAACATGGCGAAAATATTAATAATTAATCGTCACGGCCGAAAGAGAATTAAATTGACTCCTGGGCGTAAAAATTAATTAAATCCCTGCAAACAAACCCTCCGCGTAAGAACCAAAATGATGTCCACAACTTGATTTACTTGTCCGCCAAACAGAAAGTTGTCCATGCCTCAACCAAAACAAAATTGTATCAGCAAATTGAAAGTCGTATTAATCCAACTCTTACGTATAAGGCAAGGAGACAAATGATAAGAATTATGACCGACAAAAGAATAAAAGTCACACCGGGCGTAAGCGGATTAAGTCGAAACTTGACCCAAATAGGGCGCAAAATAGAGACCATATGTAAATTGGCTGATACAAAGTCAAATCAATATAGTACGCATTAATCATGGCGAAAAACAAAGTTCCGAAAATCAAACATGTCGGCTGCAAAACAACCGAGAGCCAACAAATTTGGTACTAATCCGAAAATAAATGAAAATCTCGTGAATTTTTATCTACAGAAGAAAAAGAATTATTAGATTATTTACACGAATAATTAAAACAAATAATACAACAATACATATTCACATCAGATAAATATTTACAGAAAATTATAGAAAAAGAATTTACAAAAAATTATTTACATCTTCTAATAATTTATAAACTCAGAAATCAATTAATAAATATTTTTCGGCAACAACGCCTAAAACTTGATGCATAAAATTATGTAGCAAAATAAAATCGCTAGCAAGTGCACTAGTCGCGCAAGTAATATAGTAAATAAGAATAAGGAGTATCGAACCACGAGGAATATTATTAATTCAATATCTAATTTTATAAATTAATAAGAGAGGAAAAACATAGGTTTTGAAAATAAGTCTTCTAATTATAAAATAAATATTAAAATAAGATAATAATAAGATAAGATAATGGTGTTGAAGTTGGTCTTAGGATGATAACAAATTTAGGATAAATATGTGAACGAGAAAAGAAAAATTTAAATTCTTAAGATGTATTAGGAATTTTCCTAAATTATTAATTTACAAGATTAAAATCACATAGTCCACAAACTGATAATTCTACTATTTAATCAAGCAAATCAAAGTATCTTAAATTTAATCAAAATTTGAACCCCCACAAACTAGTATTCATGCAGATGAGATTAAAATTAAGATGCATTAATATGAAAATCCTAGACTATTAATCACCCCACAAACTGATATTGATTAACAGACCACACAGGTCTAATTCTCCATACATTAGTTATTAGACCTATGTCAATTTTTAACTCCACAATAATTCATTCAATTTAATTAAATAAAATATGAAATCAAGTAGTCCACAAACCGGTAATTACTTAACTCATAAATTCAAATAATTAAATCAAAAGCATTAAACACAATTAAAAATTGACCAAAAGAATTTTAATAATAAAATGAGGGTTCACAGAGTTTCCCTTTAATAATAATCTCCTAAAATAAAATAATTAAAACATAGAGTTCATCTTAGAATTGTAGAGAGATAATAACAAAATACAAATGATAATTGGAAGAATTACACCAAGAATAAATCAGGGCCCTTGGATGTCGTCGGAGGGATAAGTCGTCCAATCAAATCTCTCTCTTGGTCGAAGCCTACTGACTCTCGACTCGCCGTAGAAGAAAACCACACTTCAAAGCACAAATTGGATCGATGGTTTCGTCATATATTTATAGGTGCGAACGAGACTTCATGTTGATTATGGACGTAAATCTTACGGCTAGATTTAAATTCACTGGATAAAAGTTGATATGGTCTCTCTGGGTTTCGGCCAAAATGATTACTTCTTCTAATCATTACGCCCAAAATGATAGATTCTTCTTATCTTTACTCCCTTCTTCTAATCTCGGCCAAAATGATAAGTTCTTTCAATCATTACGCCCAAAATTACGTCATACATCGATTGTTGACCAATAAGTTTGAGCCATGCATGGATTACTTCATGTTACGCCCACAAAATCAAATTGCAGTTCTTTAACCCCCAAGGAAGTTGACGTAAGATTTATCCAATGAAGGTGATAACCTCAATTTTACGCCCTTAATGTGATCATCTCGGCCAACATGTGATAAGATCTTGGAGTAAAGATAATTCCTTCATACTTATTTTGCTCAAAATCTGATTGTGATGTGGTTTACGACCGATAGTTTCAATGATAGTGCCATTTTGCCTGTAATAATTCTCTTGTGGATGATAATTTTTTTTACACCTTATCTCATTTGCCGACTTCCTTGCAAAATAATTATAAAAATTAAGTAAATCCCTTCTTATTAAAATATTTAAAGCATTAATAACCAAAATTGATAAATCCGAAATTATGACTAAAATTGACCTAAAATGATGCATGCCATGATCAAATTACAAAAAAATTAATTAAAATAATAAACTAAAATATGTTATAATTTGCATGCATCAAGGACCCCCTAACAACAATATGGCTTGGTGTTGGAAAACTGTTGGGACTGCTATTCAGGATATTAGGCTCGGTCACCAAATCCAGATTGGAACTGGAGTCTCCACCAGAGTGTTCCTTGATCTATGGTTATCGTGTATTCCTTTCACGTTGTAATGCCCCCAAAATGTACCCCGCCATGTGGCCGAATATACTCCAGGGTCGTTATGAGACATGACTTACGTGTATAATAATTTGATCAAAATAAGACTTTGACTGGTCAACATAATAGGGGCATAATTGTGGAAGGAAACATAGCTATCATTTGATTAAAAAGAGGCATAATTAAAATGAATGCAGAAGTCTTAACAAGATAACATAACTAAGTCTCACATAATCTAAACATGATAGTTTGCATAAATAAATACAACTCGATGAAAATAAAAAGGAAGCTGAAGAGACTCGATTTCATGTGCAAAGATCACCACGAGCTCGATTTGTCGCCGTGCGCCATCATTCTTTTTACTGTGATAGATTATTACATGTGACATTGAATACATAGAGGAGGTGAACCTCCTTGTGAGCTTTGACGTCCAGTACATAATAGTCATATGACATATAAGCAGTAATGACATCATAAATATAATCATAAATGATAGAGTCATGTAGCCATAATTGGTGCAATAACATCATGATCAATAGGCATGACATGGAATGGCATAGCAGATATGATAATATGATAAGTGTAACAAGAAGGATAACATAATCATCTTTAAATTCATATGACATAGTCGATCATAAGATTTAGAATCAACATCATAAAGGATCATAATATCATTGGGCATTGCCCATCGTCATAATCATAATCATCTTTTCATCTTCATTATGTTACACTTATTTTGGAGTGTCTTTCAACTCCCTTTAACATAGGCCGGTGGAGTATCTTTCGACTCCCTTTTGGCTAGGGCGGAGTATCTCAACGCCAAATATATGCCGGTGGAGTATCTTTCGACTCTCTTTTGGCCAGGTTGACCGTCGTCAATAAAATATAAGAAGAGCTTTTCGTTTAGTATTTTCCATCTTTTATCTTTTTATAGTATAACTAATATTTGAGGTTTCGGGATTAAAGATCATGTTGATTGAGAGAAGATTTGTCTCAAGATAAAAATTATAATAACATCTTATTTTTTGGCATGACAGAAAGATAAATAAACAATTAGAATTAATTGTGGGCTACATCGATTGTAGGATGGGTTTGAGTGATATAAAGATAAGGAATTCGAATGACTACTTCTGTAACTGCTACGATGACATTCGTTGCTATAACAAACATGAACTATACTTGGGTGTAATCATTCCATGCAACTGCTACAGTACTCCGTGGTACTGTAGCAACCGAGAACTGCCAACTAGCTAAAAGGTGTAAAAGGAAAAATGTGTACTAAATACATGACATACATCTGTCAGAAATACTTTTATTACTTGATTATTACGGTGAAAGAGAGATAATGCTTAGGCTGCAGATCAGATGAATCATAGCATAAGTAGATAATATATTTATATAGAAATATGGATAGACACACTCGTAATAATCCGCTACTGTACTTTTAGATACTGTGGCGGTATGTATACTATCTTATCATATGAGGGTATATTGAAACTACAGTGCCATGCGCATCTCCTGTACATCTCATATACTATTTTGGTGTGATTAAAAAGATTCTAATGCTCCCAGAAGAACCGATCTGTTAGCGTTAAACATGAATAGATTTCCTTGGCCTACCGCTCCGCCCCTTGCTTTCAGACTCTTCCTGGAACAACCGTCTTATTCCTTACTTTTATGCTACCTTTGATCCCTAAAAAAAATGTCTTCCTTTAGGCCCTCTTTGACTCAGATCCTCTTCTTCGGATTCTTCTCCTTATGTCGCCTCCCCCCGAAACCCAACACCATTTTTTTGCCCAGCTTGCTCACAGGGATAGGAAACCCGCAACCGCTATCTGAACCCTCCTTCTTACCTTCGCTTTATGAAGCTGACTGGCTGCCACTTATTTAGCTTCTCTCTTTGACTGTCGAACTGCTTTATATCTGTAGCTAGAAAGAATATGAAAAATACAAGTGATATAAGACCGCTTACCTTCCCTTACTTTGCTATCCCATCTTCCCTATTACCTATTTCTTACCCGAAAGCTTGTGAACCCTCCTATGGTGGATGAGAACTATCAAATCTTAGGCCCGAGTTAACGAGTATACGATGATTGCCTGCTGCTTCTTGCTTGACCCGACAACCCGTATTGTTCAATCATAGTGAAAGTCGTCTACCCTGCCTTGTCAGTGAGAAAATGGAAAGACGGGCATTGTGTATAAGAAGATCATGAAAGTTACGTCTTATGTGAATATGTGCCCAGTGAGGCCTACCTTGATTCACTAATGGTGAATGTGATCTCCTGACCCCACTCTCGCGAATCACTCCTTTCTGCTTAAAGAGTGAATGGATTTTAAGATAACAAGTTGCTACCCAATAGCCCATTTGTGAGCGGGTGGCGGTGAAGCTAACTTGCCATTATCCTGTGAGTCAGAGAAAGTCTTTCTCGGTACTATATTCACCAGATAGCAAGGTTATGAAAAGAACTCATTGAGCCGGGCCAATGAAGGTTGAACTTACTTATTTGCTTTGCGCTGGGAGTCATTCATATCGGCGAGTCTTATTCTGTCCTTCATGACCGAACCCCTTTTTTCTTTCAGATGTAGTCTCGAAGTCAAGCACGTCCGAATCCGTAGTCAGGAGTCGAGTATGGTAAACTCCTCTCTCGATGTCAGCCGGAAAGAAGCAACCCGTGTAGATCTTGTTCTCCATAGCCTGGAATTGCAAATTCTCTCCAATCCGATTCTCGCATAGAAGGGACTTGATAACAAAAGCTATCTTTGACGTGCTGACCCGCTGATCCCGAAGTATTGATCCTTTGACAGTGCGGAGGAGTACGACATATGAGTTTTCGGGGGGATGAATCGCCATCCACTTCTTGCATTATTCGCCCCGCACCCACACCAGCAAGAGTTTTCCGCTTCAGAACTTTTCGCTGGCAAATCATTGCCTTCTTGTCTGGTGCCCTATCGGGGGTGCTTCAGAGTCACAATATTCCAGCTGGTCGGAGTCGGACTTCCATTAGGCCAGTAACCTAACCAGTGATTCCTCACTTTCGCACCATAGTGTTTTCACTATCGCACCCGAATGATTGACTAGGGCTCATCTCAGATCCACTACTACTACTAGATGTTTGGTAGAATCTTATTAGTCACACAAGCAGTATGGTGATCAATCTACGTCATTTATTGATACAAAAACAAGATCAAAGGAGCATTGCATTGCAAGCTACCTCTTTGCTAGGAGGGTTTACAGACTGGTATTCTATATACATCTATGTATCTTAAACAATGTAGTCTGTCGCTCCAGAAGGCCTATGGAGGCGATCCCTCTGTTAGTCTTCTGCCTGTACCTGTGGCCTTAACTAGATGGGGGTACCTCACCATTATCCCTGAGTTCCATAGAAGGAAGATCTACAGGGGCGGAGCGTTGGAGGCGGACCGTCTGGTACAGTTATACCTTTCTTGGTTTAATATTGACAAGTTAGTCTTACTATCTATCCAAGAAGGTTAAGGCTTTTATGTAGAAATCTATAGAGGAGCCTTTAACTGTATCATTCGACTCCGTGTACTTGGTTATTGAGCTTTGCTATGAATACTTTGAATAGCTCCTTAACCGGCACATGCCCTTGATCCAATGTAGACCCCTTGATCAAGGTCTGTGTTGGAAGCCAACTTGGAAGGCAATACCTAACTCGGCGCTTACCATAGCGCGTGGTATAGGAATGGAAATCGAATCGTTTCTAGACCAGCGTGGAACGGCCCGAAATGGGGATACCTTCCATAGGTTCCCTCTGGACACAATACAAAAGATTCGCACTATGTCCAGATCAAGAGGAACACGTCCTACTAACTGAAAGGGATTTGAAGTGGGTATTTTACCATACAACAAAGAAAGCCCTAGAGCACAAAAACGGAATTAGAACTCCTAGCCCCAGAACAAGATAGATTGTCTCTGACCCTTATAACGGTTTGATAGAAAGAGCGAATAACCTGACTTGACTAAGAAAGAGTAAAGGACCAAGACCGGCTTTGATCTCCTTTAGCAAGGGGCGGAGCGGCTTTCAAACGCGTATTCGTTGTTGCGAGCCGACTGAAGAAGTTGATTTGATTCCTTTGCCTTCTGCCTTCCTGCTGACCTAATACCCTTCGACTATTATCCGCTGCCGCTTCTTCTTCTCCTCTGATCAAGATCGGAAGAAGGCGATCTAGCTATCCTGTTTCGGATTGGACGGGGATGAAGCTAGTCTTCTCTCTGGCATGGACAGGCTTTATTCTCGCTCAGCGAGTTGCTCACCTTCCGGGGGGGTCGGTAGCTATTTTCAAGACAATAGGAGTTTCGCTTTTCTATGTACCCGAAAGGGGCTTCTGTCTTCAGTTGCTTACTCTTTTTTCTACGATCGAGGGGCTCCCATTGAATCTCTTGAGCCCTTCGGGCACGCCTCCTATGCTTACCACTCACCTACGCTCTTGCAGCATGCCCCCTTCGGGCAATACGGCTTTCGTAATACGTGAAGCTACTGAGCAATAGCTCTTCGATCGCTATATTCTTGCGATAGCGAAGGCGTGGTTCATCCTCTAATATAGAGTAGATGCGAAGGTTCGGATCGAAGATCTTCGTGAGACGGCCCATGAATCTCGAGAATCGAGCGTGGGGCTTGAAGATCCTACCACATACATACTGCAAGCAAGAGCGGGGCTTTTTTCTGAACATAGATTCATTCCTAGGTTAGTAAGCCTGGCACCTATACTTGCTCGGTAATAGAGAGTTCTAGTTAGTTGCCGATAGAGGGGCGCAACCTTCCTGTTCTCTATTTCTCGAGGCGAGGTAGAGCGGATGGATGAACAAATGATGAACTTCAAGCGGCCACGAAAAGAACTTTTTCGTAGTTCTCAATAGATCCTAGATTTTAGGAAAGTGCCTACAGCTATGCACTTCCAGCTAGTTCAAATGCAACCATCTGGATGGACTTCAGCAGAAGCTATTTCATGTATTTCGGGGGATGGAAAAGTCTTATTTGATTGAGGGGGCCGGGGTAGACGTCTTCTCCAGCCGAACAGAACATCTTTCTTAGATGGTTGAATGCTGTTATGGCAGAGGTGGGTCGGCTTATGTGTTGAAGGCGGTCTCATGGAATGAGAGTGAAAGCTAAAGCAGTCACAGGTATGTTGCTTTGCAAGAGGAGTTGACTTATGAGGGTCTAAGGCAACCGGGGAAATGGTCGATTTCCCACCAAAAGTCAGCGGGTGTGGATAGTGCTTGACTTCTGCCAGCAAGCGGAGGCTCGAAAGCCGGAGCGCGCTAGGGAACAAGCGGAGGCGTTCTCGCTGGAGCGCGTTAGGGAATGAACAAGCGGAGGCTCGAAAGCCGAAGTGCGCTAGGGAACAAGCGGAGGCATTCTCGCCGGAGTGCGCTAGGGCGCTCTCCCTAAACTCGCTGCTCTCTGCCGGAGCGCGGCTCGAAAGCCGGAGCACGCTAGGCCGGCTCTAAAGCCGGAGCGCGACACTGCTTGGAGTTTTCTCACTTTCCATTTTCTCGCTTATTCAAGAATTCTTTTCCTCCAATTCTGCCTTTCCTTGACCCGGTTCTATGGCATCGTCAACCATAGCATCTCTCTCCCTCCTTCTATCTGGGTCACCGGGATTGATACGGTACGGGGTCAAACATTACTTGAGAATATGACTGGACCGGGACCATTTTAAGTGTGAATTTCCGCTTCTTTCTTTGGCCCCTCATTCTTTGAATTCTTTGACCCTGTTTGCCTTTTCTCATTTACTTTACCACGGATCACTAAAATCGGAGAAAGTGAAGCCACCATATCTTAGGACGAGATTGACACATTCCATTTACCAAACTTCGAACCTCTGACTAAAAAAGAGCTGGAAGCATGGACTCAAACAGATAGGCAATGGATAGATAGGGGTCTCAAGTCGAGTCTAAGACGCAGCAGCAGAGAGTTCCAAAGCTGCCAAAAAATGAAAGCTCAAATACCATGAATAAAGCGAGAGCAAGAAAAAGGACGAAAAGCTAAAGGGGCGGAGCGACAAACAAAGAGATATTGACTTAGAAAATAAGAGTAACAATTGAATCCCATTTTATTTATTGAGCAAACGGAGGCTCGAAAGTCGGAGCGCGCTAGGGAGGCTCTAAAGCCTCCATGCGCTAGGGAACAAGCGGAGGCTCTAAAGGCAGAGCGCGCTAGGGAGGCTCGAAAGCCTCCACGCGCTGTTTTCTCGTTGCTTTTCGTTTTCTCTTCTTTTACTTTGTTTTTTCCTTTTTGCGATCGGAATACGAATGAGATCTGAAACGCCGTCATTGGGGCAAACAATGCAATAGCTTCGGTGAGAGCAAAGCCTAAAATGGCATAACCAAATGATTGTTTAGCTAATGATGGATTTCGCGCCACGGAATGAATCGAGGAACTGAGGACGTTTCCAATACCGACAGCAGCTCCCGCTGAAGCAATTGTAGCAGCTTCGGCACCTATTGATTTTGCACCTTCTAACATAGACAAACCAATTCGAGTTTGTCACGCTTTTGCTTCGCAGCTCTTTCATGGATTCTTCGTTGATTCCTATAAAATACTATCTAAGGTATTTGTTTGATCTGTCTCCCCTCCCCATTTCTTTCTCGATAACCTTAAATAAAAAACTGAATTAAAAAAAGAACGAAATAAAATCCTCCGTACCATCCCCTATTTCAGGCCCCGGCTTCGTAGGGGGAACATCAGGTCTCTCCATTTCGGAGAGCCAGTGCAGTTCCTTGTCCGTCCACAAGGCAGTATTATTTTGTGTTTCCACAAAATCCCTCAACCTCCTTAAATCCGCTAGGTCATTTTGAGGATTCTCGTATTCCCACTTCTCCAGGCAGACCCTGTGGGCGGCATCCAATGCATCGAATGAGGCACGACCCTGTCGACAGTATGGCCCACAGGTTCCCGTCTCCTGGCACCACCAAGCGCAGTAACGCTCCATGGCGCGCTTCACCGCCCTGCGAATCTTTTGTTTCAACTTTAGCTTCTCC
Source organism: Pontederia crassipes (assembly GCA_030549335.1). NCBI lineage: Eukaryota > Viridiplantae > Streptophyta > Magnoliopsida > Commelinales > Pontederiaceae > Pontederia > Pontederia crassipes. The sequence continues at coordinate 55,107,445 of CM060189.1, read as the reverse complement.
GGATCCTCCGGATTCTTCGGGAGGCCGATAGAAAGATCCAGATTCGGACCCGATGGGCCTGCGAGGGTGGGCTGTGGGGGTGCCATAGACATAGCCATAAGTAGACACTTGGACCCAACGAGCCGCCGAAGGAGCAGTCTGGCCAGTGGAATAAGAATTAGAAAAGGCAAAAATGAGTTATCATTTTCAAGATGCAAAGTGATTCCTTTAACAAAGCTGGCAAATTCACTGGAAAAAAACTATTTAAGTAAACAAAAAAACGTAAAACAAAAGCCCAAAACTCTTTTAGTTTTGTATGATTTTGTTTTGTTTGTTGTTTTTGTACGTTCATCCTTTGTACCCTAGTTAATAGAAAGAGATTATTCTCCTAGAGATGGTAAGTAAGTAAGTAAGTAAGTGCTTGTATCTATGTACTCATTCATTATTTTTCACAAACCAATACCGTTAGGTATTTTTCACGAACCGATCCATATTACTCTACATAATTTATTATCAAAAAAATAGATTTAAAAAAAGACGCTACGCCCCTAGAGAATTCATTATATTACAACGATATACTTTCTACGATACCCCTCTTATAACTCCAAGATACATTCTATGATATTCCTTATACATCCAAAATACTTTCTGGTCTTTCCCATTGTAGGTACTTAGATATAGTCGACCCTTCAAAGACCTAAGAATTCTGCCACCTTTCAAGCCAGTGCTAGCTTTTGCTGTTAATCCCATGGCAATAAAACTATGTTCAAACTCCCGATCTTTAACATAGTTTTCTTATCAGCATACCCCATAATACCAATATTGAGGCACCTTTCCCAAAAACAACTTAACCCATAGTTATTTATTGTCTCGTTGATATGATAATCAATTGGTTCTAGATACAAATCCATTAGTACATAATAAAGCAACCCGACATAGGAATGCCTGTTTCACTTCCTTGACAGAGTCAACTGAGATGCTCCATCTCGATGTTGACCTAACATGGATTAGCAATTCAGAAGGGTCTCATCCTGATCTCGCAAAGAATCCCAGCAATAGCTGTGTGTACTCGAGGGAAAGAAAAGGACTTTTCTCTCTCAGCGGAGAGACCAGCTGTGGTGGGTTGGTTATATACTCTTATGCGCCTTCCTTCTTCGAACCTTTTGGTATGTATTGCCCCCTAACTATAGATCAGATCCACCGGACGAGAAACTCAATCCCGCACAGCTGCTGAGTCGTCGGACTTATCTACCTCAGGGATTCGTGCCGTTTTCGAATTGCGTTGGGGGAAATCTACCAAAGTTAGGCAGATAGGTAGACTCCTTTCCCGCTGCTAAGGGAGAGCAAGAAACGAAATCAAATGATTGTTTTTTCACCAGCGCCCCTTTTTTTTTGCGGGTACTAAGAGTCCTCTCACTACCAACCAGCTGACATCATCATCTGGCTGGGTCTTGCCGGTATCAACAACGAGAAAGAACAACCAAATGGAAACAACAACTAACTATGGCTCTTGGCCCATACAACGTCCTAGGCATAGGGGAGATCAGAGCAACAGGGAACGCCTAGACGACGACGCCCGTCCTGGGCTGCAGTAAGTAGATTGAGAATTCGTTCCGCCCCTTGTCCCCGAAGATGGGTAATATGTTCTCATACAATGTTGCTCCAACTTTCTTCTAGAGGGCCTAGCCGGCGAGCGATCCCAGCCCGCGACAGAGAACAAGACAGCAAGCGAGCGTACCTTTGTTCGCTTCTTCTCCACCAAGCACGGAAGTTTAAGGATAACTGTAGGTCGGTGGCTACCTAAGGAAACTCCGAATCGATCCGCCTCCCGATTGGGAGGCATCTACCTCATCCCGATCACAAGGAGAGGTTCACCATGATGGGGGTAAGGTACTTGATAGGGGACCATCCTTTTTGTGCGGCATGCTCAACTATTTCAGGATTCGCAGGGGGCTGTTCGCCCTACTTAGTTGACTGACAAAGGCTTGCGAAACAAAGTAGCGACTTTGAAATGGAATCTTAAGTAGTCTATCAGTGGTGCGGCTTTGCCCCGGGGAGCGAAAGGTTATACCTTAGTAAGCGAACAACGGTTCTTCTATGTAGGTATTTCTGACTCTCTTAACATCGAGCTAAGTGACTTTGCGCTGCGTAGTAGAATGAAGGCTACGCACCAACGCTCTCTTATCTATTAGCCTAAGCGTCTTCGCTAACTCGCTCGCCTACTAAAAAGAAATAGTAGGCGAGGCTAGGCTAACTCAGCCACGGACTTCGACTGTACTCTAGTGGGCTTTCATCGCCTTTTTCTTTAAAACCCTTCCCTTTCCTTTATTTGTTTGTTCTCGAGGGCCTGTAGAAGTCCAATTTTGGACCCTTCAGTGATCTTACAACGAACATGAGTTTTTCCTTTAAAACCCTTTCTCATGTTCATGAATTCCAAAGGTAGGTGAACCCTTACTAGCGTTGACAAAGAAGAACAACCGGTTAAAAGAAAGCTATAATTTGAAATATATAGGCCAGCTTGACAAGCTACCTTTCCTCTTGATCTGAGAGATAAACATCTCTTTTTTATGACTTCCACTTCTCGATCCCGGCCCGGAAAAGTGACCGGCCAGGGCCCTCTTGATGAATGAAAGAAAGAGTTTTTGAGCCCTAGCCCTGTAAGCCCACACATGTGTAGAGTAGATCGTTCAACACCTGCGGCACAACCCCATTTTTGACCAATTGGTCCGTCTATCATAGGCGACCGAACGGCCGCCCCCCTCATTACTAGACCAACCCGCAATAATGATTCCATAAACACCTAGCGAAGATATGGCAAACAAATAAAGTAGCCCTATGTTCGAATCTGACAATACCATACCATAATCAAAAGGTACAACGGCCCAAGCCAGTAAACTCAACATAAATGCAGCCACTGGAGCCATTCGAAAAAGGGAGAAATTAGCACTACTTGGTGAAATTGGTTCTTTTAGAATCAATTTCAAACCATCTGCTATAGGTTGTAACAATCTGAACGATCCCACTACATCAGGCCCCTTTCGACGTTGCACAAAAACCATTACTTTACGTTCAGCTAGCACTAAAAAGGCGACTCCTAGTAGAAGTGGTAGAATTAAACCAAGTATTTCCGCTGGAACAGCAATGTACGTTTTATATTCTCTATTCACTCATGATCGGGCCTGACCAGGTCGACCCGATAATGATATTTCACTTATGATCTGGCCTGGTCGACCCAATTCTCAAAAAACTAAGGATTCCGCTTTCCCCGGTATGATTTTCACGAAGTTGATTGACGTCACAGCTTTATTATATGCATGAAGCAGTTTCTACATCATGATCAATCGGTATTGGGGCGGATTTTTGGAATTTATTCCATTGCTATCTGGTGCGAGGCAAGGGTACATCAGATTTGACTCACTGTATACATTCCGAAAGAGGAGGAACGAAGTCACTCGATAAAAAGAAAGGGAAAGGGGGGGAATGAAACATTTTGTCGATATTCAAGCGCCATAGCCACACTATTGATAAATGTTGGACACGTCCTTTGGAGGATCATGGATCTCATAGAGTTGCAGGGTGCTGTGCTTATTTCTATTTTGCTGTTCTTTCTGAGTCAAGTCCTATTACTCTAGAGACTCTTAAGCAATTGATGTCTGCTATCATTTAGAAGATTGAACAGCGAGGGCCTTCTCATTTTGCAAACATGTCAAAGAAGGTAGATGGATCTGCTGCTTCTTCTTCCATTCCCAGTGATTGGATTCGTCGATTCCGGGGCTACCAGTCACATGTCAGGCGATATCCTTCTTTTCTTATCTCTTTCTCCTTTATCTATCAAAGATTCTGTTAACATTGCATATGGCACTCTCTTACCTCTTTCACACTTTGGGTCTATGTCTCCATCCCGGATTCTTCATGAAAAATGAGATGTCCCTCCGTTGAGTACAAACTTACTTTCTGTTAGTCACCTTGTAGCTAACCATCTTCGTGTCATCTTTTCTTCTTCTGAGTGTCGATCAGCGGGATCATTGACCGTTTGGGAAAGCTCTATTATAAGGATATTCTTCTCTACATTCCATTTTTTTCAGCTGCTAATTTTGGATAAGGAATGGGACCCGCCATCGCCTGGGACATAGACAACACACTGTGCAAGACTTCTGCAATTGTATAGGGTATATTCCTGCATTTCATTCTGATGGGTTGAACAATTCATGTGATTGTTTACAGTTGGCAATTTGATGCTCCCGGATTAAACATAAGAATCTCAAATGAAAGTGTGCCTTTTTTTGGCCTTAGTGTCTACTTGTGATTTGACCTACAACTTATTTAAGTAAGGATATATCACAGACAACTACTTTAATGAAAGGGGTCCTACTCGAGTGCAGTCATTTACAGGCGCAAGGTACTTGACTTACTATTAAAAGTGGATGACTACAGTAGATAGATCTGGCTTTCTTTACTTAGAGAGAAGTCCTCAGCTCCTTCGAAGTTGAATATATAGAAAGTGTGGAAAATCAGTCAAAGCTCCATATCAAGAGGTTGAGGTCTGAACTCTGGCGGAGAATACGTGTCAAGGGTCTTTGATTCCATGCTCCTGAAGATAGGAATCAAACGTGAGCTGTCGTGTGCTCATACTCCGCTGGGGTGTCCGAAAGACAGAATCGACACCTGGTGGAGTCTTGCAGGGCCGGGCGATGCTACAGGCCAAGGGAGTTCCGAAGATTTCTTGGGGCGAATGCATTAGGACTGCTGCCTTTTTGCATAAAAAAACCCCATCTTCGGCAATTTCCAACAAGACGCTATATGATATGCTACACAAGAAGGTACCAGATGTTGGGCACTCACTTGCGTCTATTTGGCTCTGTCTATTATGTTCACCTGCCTAAACCATCCAAAGGGAAGTTGGACAAGAAGGCAGTCAAATGCGTGTTCATTGGATCTTCCACTGAGAGGAAAGGGTGGAGGTATATGGAGCCTTCGACAAGAAGGGTGTACGAGTCCCGTGACGTCGTCTTCGACGAAGGAACCCGTTGGGGCAGGGAAACATAAATAAAAAAAAGTTGGATCGAAACGTCGGTGGACCAAAGGAAACGGCTGGCCGGAGTCACGTCAGAAGAGAGAGATTGTGACGCCTTATAGTCAAGTATAGTATACATACTATATATTCTAGTATATATACTTATATATACTCTAGTCTTCGTAGGTCTGCTCATGTTCTCTCCTAATAATTTCTTGATAGCTTCCTAAAATCTTTGGTCAGAAATCTCAATAGGAGCCTAGGAGGCCTTATAAGGAGAAGACCCATGTTTAAGCTCGGGAGAGTGAGCAGATAGAACAGGCGAGTGCACAGGAGGATTCACACGCAAAGCTATGGCAATTATGGTTATTTTATTAATTTCTTATTTGTGGCAAAAGATTTCGAATTGCCTATGAGTATGAAGTCTTAAATGCTGTCATACAACCTTTAATGTTGTCCATTCAACTCAACTCCAGAACGCTGATTCGTGCATTTCCTAGAAAGCCAATTTTCATGATATGGGGAGGGAGGAAGAGAGGCTGGGGCCAAAGAAGGGAAAGACCGCTCTTTCAGAACCCCCGATCGTCGAGAGTTTTCTGTCAAAAAAGAGCTCCCCATAAAAAAAAGATGGAATCTCACACGAGATATACATCACCTCTAGACACTGAGTAAACAGACTCTGTCTTAAAAAATCCAGGTTCAACCGCGGAATTCGCGAGTTCACGGACTAGACGTAGGACATCAATCACTTGGATCCTTGTCTGCGCTTGATGCATGAGGCAACCAGGAAGCGGGAAAAGCCTTGCTCATCAACTGCTTAAGGCATCATTTAGTAGTTGAGCGCTCTATCCAGTAGGTGGTTTTGGAGAATTGGTTTGGGGCGTCCCCTAAACAATCTTGTCTTCCTTCAAGCACAAGCACCGATCTCAGGAGCAGGAAATGACAGTTAGGTTTAGGAGTCTGAAAAGAGGAGCTTTTTCGAAGCACTTAATTAGATAGGGCAGCAATAGGGCTAAAAACCCCACTTTCGTGGTCCTTTCAAAGGTCTAGTTCCATGCATGCTTGGACACTCCTTCCCTGAAGTCCAGGTCCAAGCCCTTCCATTGGTAGAATCGGTCTCCTTCCTACTCATTTTTCTTCTTTGATGATAGGGTACCTTGATGGAAACCGAAACCGCACGCACGGGCTTTGGAAAAGATGAAAGAAAAATCTTGATGGACCAAGCAAGCTCCAGCTCGAAAGCCGGAGCGTGCTAGGGAGGCTCGAAAGCCGGAGCGCGCTAGGCTGGCTCGAAAGCCTCCACGCGCCGCTGCTTTTCATTTTCTCGTTGCTTTCCATTTTCTCAAACTCGTAGCTTGGAGTTTTATCAAACTCGCTTCTTTGTCTCTCCCTTTTCTAAACCCATGGGAGTACGTTAGAAAGATGTCCAAAAAAATGATGTTCAAAAGCTGCATCCATGACAATGATGTCTGCCTTATGGGGCTTTAAATGGGTCGCATCTCCCCGGCGTAGTTTAGGAATGCATGATCGATACATCGAAGAGAACTGAAAGGAAGAATTCATTAATGACCTCTTAATCTCGGGACTTGTCAAGAACTTTACTTTTATTTATAAGTAGAAAACTCTTCCCAAAGGTAGTAAATAAAATAGAAAAACTTCCGGTTTATTTTATCTTATTTTTCTTGTCCTCCTTTGAAAAAAGAAAAAGATAAGAATCCCCCATGTTCATTGTCTCTTTTATTCCGCCCGTGTGAAAAGAAGAAAGAAGAGAAATTGGGCCATGTTTCCCGAGAGAGACTGCCTTCTCTCTGGTCTGTAGTCTTCGACTTCTAGTCGACTGCTCTATGACGGTCTTACCTCTTTCCTGGACTCTGCTCGCTCATCTACGCTCCGACCAATTCCGTCAAAATGGAAAAACGATGTTTCCTTGCTTAAAGTATAAGAAATAGTAGTAGTAAAAAAAGGCAATCAATTAGAATCAAGGAAAAAATGAATTCAAGTAGTAGTCAAAAAGTGCACTTATATATATATATATATATATATATATATATATATATATATATATATATTGGGATCCCCATCTTTATCTCTATCCACGGAGATACCTATCTATATAGAGAGAGATCCATCCAGAAATTGATCTAGACTATCCTCTATCCAGATAGAGATATCCATATGAGCGACTACGCCGATGTTTTCTTATATGTTTTGGCCACGTCCGTTTCCACTCCGAAGAGGAAGGTTTGGATCTTTCAATCTTATGTCGTGAGGGATGTGACCTATGTTAGGTCCATAAGATACCACAGCTTTTGGTGTTCTATGGTTTATTTCCGGATAATGATTAGGTAGTTCGATCCTTTTGATTCTTATCTTCCTAGTAAAGGGGGATCCGGAGCAATAGGTCGAATTACTATATAAAGAAGACTTGTAAACAAAAGGATTTCTTGTTCGAGTAGGGTTTTTCTCGTTCCTTCTCTTCAATAAGAAGAAGTATTTGAAATGATCTTTCTTTTCCTTTTGGTTTGTTTCGAGAAAGATATCGTCCGATTCTTTTTCTATTGATTCTTTTCCGATCGAGATGTATGGATCCATGTGTCTATATAGATCCTGTTCATGGATTAACGAAAATGTGCAAAAGCTCTATTTGCCTCTGCCATTCTATGAGTCTCTTCTTTTTTGCGTATGGCATCGCCACTGCCTTTGGCAGCATCCACTAATTCGGAACTTAATTTGAAAGCCATATTTCTCTTTTCTGAGAGTTGTTTTATGGATCCGCAAGAGAGTACTTGGGTTCTCCCAATAAATAAAAAGTGTATCATGCCTGAATCTAACCGAAGTTCGCGGTGGTGGAGGAACCGGATCGGAAAAATGAGGGATTCTAGTTGTAAGATATCTAATGAAACCGTAGCTGGAATTGAGATCTCATTCAAAGAGAAAGATAGCAAATATCTGGAGTTTCTTTTTTTATACTATAAAGTCTTGTGCTATGAATGCATAAGCGGGTAAAGAGTACATGTGTTGAGCTACTAAGGAAGTAATAACGCCCAAAGAGGCTAAAGCAAGACCTAATTGAAAATGAAGCGAATTATTGTCTGTTGTGCTCAGCGAAGGAACTGCCTAAGCATACTTTTGCGGATCCAAACCTCTTTGTTCTTTCTAAGTATTCTTCTTGCATAGAAGAATGCAACTCTTGCAAAAATTGGGATTTTAGTAGTAGGCGGCACCCCCTCTGAGTTTTGAGTAGGCGGAACCATTCAGTTTTGGTTCTTCACATTCTGATTGGCAGGAATTTGCCTATGATTTTTCTAACTGATATGTCAATATAGAAAGATCTCCTTATTTTTTTCTTCACCGGCATCATTCTCATGAAAAGATATTTGATCACCGTGGGAAACTTGAAAGTGAGTAATGCTTACCAGCCCATTATTCACACAAACCCTTTGATGACTTATCGGCTGCCTTGCTTGAGGAAGAGTGTCACTAAAATGGAGATGAACCAGAATCACGTCCGATCTTGTTTCTTGATTGAGTTGAAAAGGGATATATGAAGTTCGTTCTCTTCCTCTGTGCATCTCCCTTATGGGTAAATCCCTATAAAAAAGGGGCAACTTTCGTGTAGTTTGTGATTTTATGTTACTGTTTCTATTTTCTCTCAGAGAAAGATTTTTTTTAATGGATTTCCTCTTGTTCCTCAATCTTCGGAGAATGCGGCATTGTATTAGAGAAATTCTCTGTTCCGAACATTTCCTAGAAGTAGACGACACGTTTTAAATCTTAATGCGCACATGCATATCTCCTTGAAAAAGTCTTTTTCGCCACATCGCGTATAACAGGCCAATTCTTCCACGATCTAAGATTCTGACAACTGAGCAAAGACGAGGCGCTTGCCTACGATAACGCACTTGACTGAGCTAAATGAAAAATGTCGATACCCGCTTTCTTTTTCTTCTTTTTATAAGAAATCGGAGATAGAGAATGGAAGAGCCAGAGGTGGAGGTTAGTTGTTAGGGTTCGGTAAGGGGTGATTATGCCTTTGCATGTGTGCCTGCCGCTGTTGCTTGAGCCGATTGTGTGGATCCTGTTCCGATTCCATATGGCAGTGGGCTAAAAAGCTGACTGACTGACTTTTTCGGAGAACGATGAGGGAATACGACAGCGATGAGAGTGATAGAGGGGGGATACGATAGTTCTTCAACCAAGGCCAGTGCATCAATATGAATTGAAATCCGTTTCTAAACCTTCACTTCATTAATCGCCATCGCCTATATCTATAATATTTGAGGTTCGAGAATGACATGACCCATTCATGCGAAGGGGGAATGATAGAAGGAAAAATGGTCCACAATTGACTCTGGTTCCTACTGGATAGCTGAAAGGGAGGGCTTGCTGTCAATAGAGTCATTTCCAGGAAGACAACCAATGAAGACCATATGGACCATGGACCCGATAATCAGAGTGGCTAGTATGACCATCCATCGCAGTAACCAAACCATAGGCCATAGACGAATGGGAATAGGTACGAGACCGAACATTATGCGATGAGCTAAAGGAATCAAAACGAATGATACACTACTCTGTTACTGGTCCAGACATACAACCTCCCCGATAGTAATGCAGATGCACATGTGCCGGCTGTAACAAATGTCAAATCACACTAGGCATGGAGGGCGAGACGGCAAATGCGTATAATTATATATATAACTTTCTTTTCATTCAGAAGACAGATCATGATGGTGTCCTAGTGCAGTGCTCCAAGAATCAAAGTAGACAGAGAAAAATCCTAAAAAAGGTGTACCTTTTTCCTTCGAATGCCACAGAAATCAGATCTGACATCCTCGACGTCGACGTCTCCCACAGCGGCTTGGTGCTTCTTTCTCCTCTCCTGCTATCACAATGCAGATCGAAAACACCCTGCCGTCATCTTAAGTTTTCTAGGGATTTATTAATATACGGTAGCGAGGGTTTTGTGGGGGTAATGGACGGTTACGAGAATGAGTCAAGATATTTTTTTTTATTATTATTTTAACAAAGTTGTGGAACGTTACACACGTGGTGTCCGACTTTTATCAACATTAATTTTTTGGATGCTTTTGATTCTATGAAGTTTTCTGATCTTATCATTTATTACAATTGAAATTCGAATTTGCTTTTGGATATTTTTGGAGAGGCCTTGGTTTCACGTATTTTATCTATGCACCTTCCGGCTCATGCTTGGATGACATGTGGGTGTGGTCTTCAAGTTCTCATGGTTCTACAAGTTTCAGAGCTGTATATGATATCTTAAGTTGCTGGTCTTTGCCGACGTGGGATCTGAACTGCACATCTGGAATAAAGTATGGCATATTCCTATCCCGCCCAAGATCCATATTTTTTTGTGCAAACTGCTCCATAACCACCACAGATATTATAGGCCAGTTCAATTCTATTGTTAACCTGGCTTGCGCCCTCTGTAATAGGGAAATTGAGTCTTCCTGCCCACTGCAATTTTGGTCACATGTTCAGTCCAATGTGAATTTTAGTTTTGAACTGTTTGATTCTTCGCCAACCGACTCTTGGGTCTTGAGGGCCGCAACCTAAATCCCAGCTCAAAGTTAAAATTGCAATTGCTTATTGCTTTTTGTCTCGGAACCATAGGAATAAGTTGTGCAACCATCCCGACTATCCGGGAAAAAGTTCTAGCTCATTTTAATGAGTTCACACCACATATATGAGGCCCTTCCCCAATGCCCAATTCGGGTCGGGTGGGAGCCCCCTCCTCCCACCTAGGTGAAGTCATCTCGGACGGCTCCTTTATCGGAGTCGAGGATGGGGGAGTTAAAGTTTTAATCCAATCAACTGATGGTTCTTTCTTGAATTTAGGTAGGAGCAATGCATCTATATTGCAATTAGAGGCTTATGGACTATTCAAAGGAATTAGATGGTGCCAGATAAGAGGATTTTAGAATACCATATTGGAAAGCGACTCACAAGTTTTGGTATAGCTTGCCCACAAACAAGACAACCCCCCCTTGGATAATCTGGCATTATGTAAACAACATATTAATTATTTTATGTCTTTGAAATCAGGCATCGCTTAAGAGAAGTTAATGGTGTGACTGATTTTCTAGCAAATTTTAGTTGTTGACGTTCCAGTATGGGCGATATTATATGGGAGCAAGACCCCCGGTCTCCTCCATTATTTGTTTCTCGTAATAGATAATATATGGGAGCAAGACTTTTGGTTTTCATCGTAATAGATAATTTGCTTTCTCAAAAAGAAATTGCATTTCTTACTTTGATGACAATATTTTATATTAATGATTAATAAAATAAACATTAATATTTTAACTATAATATTATGATAATGATCATAATGAATTAATGTTCATTAAAATAAGAGGAAAATGTATATGTAAAGCATTTGCCATAGAATGTGTGTAGAGCACCAATTTTACTTATAAACTTAATAAAATAATTATATATTAATTTAAAATATATATTAAATAGTAATATATAAGATTAATAAAATGATTAAATCAAGATCATGGAATTATTGGATGGACGTGATCAAACTATGATAACAAATATGAGTAATTCAAATATTGTAATTTATTTAACCTTAGATGATAATTTTTTATGATCAAATTATCGAAATAAATATATATTATTTCATCTAAGAATAAGCAATTTAATCATAAATTATAATTAATTAATAAGAAATAAGCACTCTGAATGAGGTGCTCTACATATTCATTAACCTAAAAGAAGTCTTAGCACTAAATATTTAATGTCTTAACTCTATTAATTTTTTACAATATATAAATAATTATTTAGTTGTTGGAATAATTAAAATTAGATATCATAACAATATTTGTTGATATAGTTATCCAATATATACTACAATATTTTCAAAATTTTGTTTTTAAATAATTATTACTTTACTATAATATCATCATGGTATCTAGAAATTAATTATGAAAAATTCATAATGTTGTTTATTTATATTTGTTAAATTCAATATTTGTACCTTAGCTATAATATGAAAATAAAGTTAGATATCATAACTACAATTCAATATTTGTACCTTAACTATAATATATAGTTATGAAAATAAAGGGCACTTTCAAATTTAGCATCACATTTGATACATTTGATACATTAGAGCACATCTGTATATGTTTAAAAAAAGTTTATACATGTATATTTTTATATTTCTCTCTATCAAATAAAAATATTAAATATTATTGTAACATCATAAAATTTCATTCCCAAATGTCAAGGACAATTAAGTCATTCAACTGCATTAGCCAGTTCGCTATCACATAATCATAATAAAAATATGATTTTCTACTATTGCAACGAAAACTTAAACCAATAAAATAAAATTAAATAATCTTTCAAATATAGCAGAATACTTAATCAAAACATGTTATAGAGCTGGACTCTAATAGCCATTATTAAAAACATCTTTTGAAAACATAGTAAAAAGACTCCAAATTATCATGACTCTTTATAGCCTAAACAATTGTGCAATTTTTTTCGTCATGAGCTGAACCGTCATCATCCATACTTTAGTTACCTCCATGGATCCAGTGTGCAGGGTTTTCCATTTAGAGTATTTAAAAGTCATGCAGTGCAATGCCATGATCCTAAATACGATACTACATTATTTGCATATTTGTTTTCATATGATAGAAAAATAGACATATGCATGTCATATACTTAACATATAATTTTACATGTCAATCAATAACAATAATCTATCATCATGCATATAATATGAAAGCATGGTAAGACATGTAAAATTAATCGTCATCATACTTTTAGTACGAGAACATTCATAACAATCATACAATTCCATAGGTACATTAATTATGATAGACATAAATAAATAATCTAAGATCACAAGGCACCAAGAAGGAGTGTGAATTGGTGTTAAAATCGTCGCAAAAACTTAAAATCAATTCGTTAATATTTAAACCAACACAAAAGCGATCATATCACATACATATAATAAGGTAGAAAGGAGAGAGAAAAACAAACACAAGGTGCACAATGATTTGATTTGTTGATGAGATTCGGCCACACCTAGGTCTTCGTCCCCGCCTTGAATTCTCGATCTCGAGGCCGTCAGATATTTTACTAAACACCCTTCCTTCGTTTCAAATAGAGGAAGCAAGAAATTCTTTACAATACACCACATTTTCTCCGCTTCGAGAGGTAAGGCACACATCTAATCATAGGAAGCTTATCTTTTCTCTAGTCCGAGAGGCAAGATAAAATATTTTACACATGAACTCACACCAAATCTTTGAGACGTCATCTTTTAGGGAAGTTGCGACTGTCCTGTGATGGTCATGGTCCCCCGCCATCACGAAGCTATTATTAGCGCTACTATTGGAGGACGGCTTACCGTGATTTGATCTCCCACTGGCCTACATGAAAGAGACAAGGAGTTTTTCTTAATTGACTGACCCCTCCCTATTGAATTCAATAACTCCAAAGATTGAATTGAATTGAATGAAAATTGAATTGAATTGAATCGAATCATGGTCAGTTGGATGTTGATGTTGACCGACTTTGCCTCCGCCCATCGAATTGAATTGAAATTGTTATTGGTCGATGACCATTGATATTGGTATGCAATTGAAATCGTTAAATCGGATAGCGCCATAGTAATCAGGCATAATTGTTAATTGATAATCGTTAATTGATTGGTCCTATGACCTCTTACCTGATCATCTTTATTGATTTATGTCTTTATTGATATTGATTATTGAGCTCTATCCTGCCATATTGATCTATCTATTGCTCTATTGTTTATCATTTCTTATTGATATTGATTTATTGAACACTTTTGATTTATTGTATATTGTTATGGTTAGACGACGTACTGAGTATTTTTATACTCATGAATTTTTTCCTGCATCTAGATTCATGCAGATGAGATGATAAAAGATAGTGATGTAGGTGATTAGGCTCAATGACTGAAATGTTGCACATGGTGTACGATTTAGTCATACTAGATTATTGGATTAGTTTTTACTTTCCGCATATTTAGTATGATGGAGTCATGAACATTTCTAGCTCCTTGTAGACGATCTTATTATTATTTTCGCATTTTATAGAGTTCATTTTCAGCACAATTAATTTTAATAAAATAGTGTAGCGTCTATGGGACGACTCTGAGCACGTGAAAGTCATGTGGGGGAGTTACAACTACAATTCAATATTTGTACCTTAACTATAATATATAGTTATGAAAATAAAGGGCACTTTTAAATTTAGCATCATACTTGCCGTCATCTTTGATACATTAGAGCACATCTGCATGTGTTTAAAAAAAGTTTATACATGTATATTTTTATATTTTCTCTCTATCAAATAAAAATATTAAATATTGTTGTAACACCATGAAATTTCATCCCCAAATGTCAAGGACAATTAGGTCATTCAACTATATTAGCGCGTTCGCTAGCACATAATTATAATAAAAATATGATTTTCTACTATTGCAACAAAATCTTAAACCAATAAAATTAAACTAAATAATCTTTCAAATATAGTAGAATAATTAATCAAAAGACTCCAAAATATAGCCATTATTAAAAACATCTTTTGAAAACACAGTCAAAAGACTCCAAAATATCATGACTCTTTTATAGCCTAGACCATTGTGCAATTTTTTTTGTCATGAGCTGAACTGCCATCATCCATACTTTAGTTACATGCACGGATTTAGTGTGCAGGGTTTTCCGTTTATAGTATTTAAAAGTCATGCAGTGCAATGTCATGATCCTAAATAGGATACTACATGATTTGCATATTCGTTTTCATATAATAGAAAAATAGACATATGCATGTCATGTACTTAACATATAATTTTACATGTCAATCAATAACAATAATCTATCATCATGCATATAATATGAAAGCATGGTAAGACATGTAAAATTAACCGTCATCATACTTTTAGTACGAGAACATTCATAACAGTCACACAATTCCATAGGTACATTAATTATGATACACACAAATAAATAATGTAAGATCACAAGGCATCAAGAGGGAGTGTGAATAGGTGTTAAACCGAAAAATATTTATTTTATGAAAATCATCGCGGAAACTTAAAATCCTTTACAATACACCACATTTTCTCCGCTTCGAGATGTAAGGCACACCTCTCATCATAGGAAGCTTATCTTTTACACAAGAACTCACACTAATTCTTTGAGCAAATATTTCTCTTTCTTACAATATAAAATTCACAAGAGAAAAAAAGAGAAAGAAATAAAATATTTGCAACTTGAAACTCAAATGGACTTCTAAAAAATTCTTTCCATTTTTCCTTAGAAGTCTTGATGATTCCTGCACCTTTGGGTCCTTTTTTATAGCCTTCTTAACTCCATTTAGCCGTTGGGGTTGGTTTCCTAATTTTAGAGCTAAAATATAACCGTTATAGTGCATTCTGTGTGTTGACCGATCAACCGTTCTGCCCCATCAGTCAATCGATACATTTTTTTTTTAAAAATAACCGTTGGTGAATTCTGCACTGTCCGATCGACCAGTACATCGACGAACATAGTCTCAACATTCTGTTTGCTCAAATTGAACAATTTCTGCACTGGTCGATCGATCGATGTATCTAGCCGATCGACCAATATTCCGATTGTTAGGCCGACTGTCCTGCACTATTTTATGCATAACATTTTACACAATTATTCAAATGAAATAATTTTTTATTCTATGAAATCTTTTATACATAACTTTTCATACCAATATTCAAATGAGATGATTTTTTATTCTATGAAAAGCTAACAACATTATCTATAATTTTTATATTGCTCTCTTGATCCAAATCTCATGATAGAACAAATTTCGTGGAAATCTCTTGATCCAAATCTCAACTATTAAGTGCAAATTCAGCACATAAAATAAATTTCAAATTTAAATTTTCGAGCTTTACTTAAATCCAAATGAGG
Source organism: Pontederia crassipes (assembly GCA_030549335.1). Taxonomy (NCBI): domain Eukaryota; kingdom Viridiplantae; phylum Streptophyta; class Magnoliopsida; order Commelinales; family Pontederiaceae; genus Pontederia; species Pontederia crassipes. The sequence continues at coordinate 55,091,491 of CM060189.1, read as the reverse complement.
TTCTTTATTCTCAACAAAGATAAGAGAATTATCTATAATTTTTATATTCACCCTTTAATGTAAATCTCGTGAAAACATAAACAAATATTAATCGAAAGTTGAATGTATGCAACAACTCATTTCTATTTAAACGTTTTTAGCATTTTAAATATAACTATAGTTTTTCGATGTTTGTATCATCAAAACATAATTATATAGAGTATAAAAACTTTGCTCCAACAAATAACACAACTTATAATGAATTAAATTAATACGAATAATAACTTGATAACAATCATAATGAATTGTCATTATTAAAAATAATAGTGGAGTAAATTTAAATGTTAATTAGTATTATATCATTTATTAATACTAACAATTTTTTTGTTAAGTTAACACATATATAACCACACTTACATCCATATTTATGCATCTATTGAAAAGAAAATATAGAGACGCTAAGTAGAAGTGTCTCGTTTAGCTATATAGCATTAAATTTATTTTCTAAATAAAAAATTATAAATAATGTTAGTTGTGATAGATAACAATCGATAAATAATTCATATTCATGATTATATACATCATAACCATATTTTTAACTTTAGTTGACAATAATATATATTATATATTTCTATATATGTACATATATATATATATATATATATATATATATATATATTAGAATTATGTTTTAATTATACTCAAATTTTCACAATATCTAAATAATTATTGAGTTGTTGAAATAGTCAAAATGAGATAAATATTTTGCATAATTTGGAAGTTTTGATATGATACATAATATATGATGTAAATTATTAAAATAAATAATAAAATATTAAAAACTAGCTATTAAAAATATTAAAATAAATTTTGAAGTTTATTTTTTAAAATTTGCAACATTAAAAAGGAGAGTAAGAATATAACAGAGGAAGGATTTGCAACTTATCGATCTTTAATCAATAAATTCCCATAACTTTGATAAAAATATGTAGTTAATGCTAAAATAAAAATATCTAAGCAATTTTTAATATTTATTTATATTAAAATCAAATGTAGTATTAATATATCATATCTAATCATATTAGAAGGAAGAAGCAACACACACACACACACACATATATATATATATATATATATATAGTATGAAAGTATCAAGTGTGGAATTCTCATGAATCCATATATTATTTAAATTATTTTTAATAAAAAAATTATATTATATTAATTATGAAATATAACAATAATTGCAGTTGTGTTTTAGACAAAAGCATTTCATTAAGAAAAAAATAACAAATATGGGGTTTGAATCATACCAGAACTGACAGATTCTTTTAGAAGGGGGGAAATGATGATGCCCTATGAGAAATCGCAGAACTTTTAGAAGAAAAGGAAGACGATGCTGGTGAATTAGGGAGAATGGGAGAGAACACAATAGAAGGGAGGTTTTACTTAGCGAATGGGAGAACTTACCAGCGAATCAGGGAGACGATTGCTGGCGTGAATCAGAAGGAGAAGGGAGTAAAGTGAAAGGGAAAGGGAAAAAAGAACGACTGTGTGGTGCTTATGAGAGGAAAATGGTGCATGAACCGGGTTCAAGACGTATTTTTACATCCACCGCCGACTTCAAATCCGATGGCTGCGTGGAATGCGTTGTATGAGCACCACCATTATATATCCATATATAAAATAAATTATATTAGTGTTAGATATCATAACAAAATTTGTTCGTTTATCAAATAATTATTACTTTACTATAATATCATCATGATATTTAGTAGTTATGAAAATTCATAATTTTTTATTTATATTTTTAGATTTAATATTTGTAACTATAAATAGAGGACAATTTCAAATTTAATAGCATATTTGACACTCTCTTTGATATAGAATAACACGTATAGATATCTAAGTATATGCTTGTATGTGATAAAAAAAATATTATACATATATATGTATATATTTTTATATTTTTATATATCAAATAAAAATATTGAACCTTGTAACGTATGTATAAGAAAATATTGAAATGATAATATTTAATAAAAATCATGAATATTATAACTATAATATTATAATAAAGTATTATTAATATTTTATAATTTAATGTTAACTTTTGTTGAAGTGAACACATATATAATTCACTTATATTTATATTTCTATATCCAAAGAAAAAAGAAATGTAGAAGATGACAAGTAGTGTTCTCTCACTAACCTATCTATCATTAAAAAAACTTAAAATAAAACTTTATAAAGAATTTGGTTATGATAAATAACAATAAATAAAATAATTTATATTAATGTAAACATCGTAACAATATTTTAACTATGGTTAACAATATTATATATTACATGCTTCTATACACGTGTGTATATATGTACGTGCATAAAAGTAGAGATTCAAAAGTGTCACATGTGGACGTGAATCCATACACTATTCAAATTATCTTTTAACAAGAAAATAATTTATATTAATTATAATATATAAAAATATATAAATTAAATTATATTAATATTACATATCATGACAATATTTGTTGGCATATATATCTTCAAAAGCTTGCTATCAAATAATTATTTCTTTACTATAATATCATCATAATATTTAAAAATTAGTTATGAAATGTGTAATTTATTTATTTTTACAATTAATATTTAGAGCTATAAATATAGGACACTTTCAAATTTAGTAACATACTCAATGTCTCGTTAATACAAAATATACGGATATATCTATGTAACTATAATAGCTATGTAACTACAAATATCTAAATTTTTTAGATATAATTAATATATAAAACCATATATTTTATTAAAATATATATAATCTTAGTGTAAGAATAAATCAATTGTTATCCAAATAAAATTTAACCTAAGGACATAAAACTAAATAAATAATTTTCATATAAACATATATAAACAATTAAAAGTACATTATTTGTAACTATTATCTAAAACTTTGTTACAAGTATGTTTAAATTATTAATCTACTTTATTGATTAAAAGCATTAATAAATGGTTATAAATATGAAAATAGACATATTTACTTATATTATTTTCTAGGGAGGGTTAAAAAGAAAAGTCAATAACATATAAATTTTTGTTTTAAAAAATATAATTATACGATAAGTTTTATTTTGTATCATCTCGGCGGGGGATGCACGGGATACATACTAGTAATAGTAATAATAAGTAACTACTACTCTTCTATTATCCAAAATTAAATCTAACATTTATATTGTCGTATGATAATCCTTTCGAGAAGCATACAATTGTATTGTGAAATAATTATGTTACTAAGTAATTTGTTTTATTAAATGTTGCCTTATATATTTATAATTAATATACATTTTCATATGCATACCTTAATTTTTTTTTAAAAAATTGTCATATGTGTAACTCGTAATGGGTATGTGTAATTCACATGTATGTATACAACATACATAAAGACTTCTAGCCATCGCACGAGTCATTACAAGCGACAAATAATACTATGATTCATGGCAATCCATTTTATTATTACAAATATTATTATATTTAAAATAAAAAAAGATAGAGGAGGTGGTCGCAGGCCGTGCAACCTCAGGTGAGGGTGGTGCTGCTCCCCACCATATATATATATATATGTGTGTGTGTGTGGGTTATATATATATATATATATGTGTGTAAACCCACTTATATATACTTATTTTTTAAAAGAAAATTATCATACCTGATAATCACAATGTGTAAATGTACACCATCCACACCTATGCAACATATATGAACACCTCCACATATTGTGCGGGTCACTACAAACGATAAAATGATCCCGTGATACATACCCATTTTATTACTACAAATATTATACTGTTTAAATTTTTAAAAAAAAGCTTAAAGGGAGTGACCGCAACCCCTTGCCACCTCATGCGAGGGTGGTGCTGCTCTCCCACCCACCCAAAGAAGGAAAGGGCAAAAAAGGTGGGTGACAGTCCAAGGGGTGAGGGATGAAAATTAAATAGAAAATAATCAAGTGAAGTTTTCATTCCTCAAAGAAGAATTTTAAATAGAAAAATATTCACTAAGAAATAAAACAAGGAGAAATATTTATGCATAACGCTAATGGATAACAACAACAACAACAACAACAAAGCCTTATCCCACTAGGTGGGGTCGGCTACATGGATCATACGACGTCATTCCGCTTTATTAGTAATCAAATATTTCGGTATATTATTCATCAATAGAACTTGTTCTATTAATTCGCCAAGTGTCCGCCTTGACCTCCCTCTCCCTCTTTTAATCGAACTCCAAATTATTTGATCTACTCTTCTTACTGACGCATCTAATGGTCTTCTCTGAACATGACCAAACCATCTCAAACGATTCTCTATCATTTTCTCACTATTAGGAAAGGAAAATGAAAACCAGCGTCATTAACCAACCCTCCAACGGTATCCTATCAATATTTATGTTCTCTATTTACAAGAAAAAGTTATGATCATGAAGGAGAAAATAACATATTTCTCCATGTCATTTATATATGATACAAAAGGCATGATCGTAAAACGAAGATGGAAATTTTTTATGCATCACAGGTATTCAATCATTTACCTCCTCTCTCTTGCCTTCATGATCGCTAGAAAATAACACAAAAAGAGAAATTTTTATGCTTAGCGCTAAAGTTTAATATTGATGTGTGATGATCATTCTGAGAAGCGTGCTAAAATTATTTCATGAAATGTTAATTTATTAATATATTTATAATTAATATATATTTTCATATCTGTATCTTACTTTTTTTAAAAAAATATCATACCTCGTACTTGTAGTGGGTACCGGAGCTGCACCGGTACCTACGCAACATATATGAATACTTCTAGGCTTCACGAGTCAACGCAAGCGAAAAATGATTCCGTTATCATAAGTGTAAGGAAATTTTGTCAACCAATTTTGTTACTACAAATATAATTCTCTTTAAAATTAAAAAAAAAAAGATAAAAGGAAGTGACTGCACCCCATGCAACTTCTCCTCACCCATCCACCCAAAGAAGGTAAAGGCAAAAAGGTTGGTCGCCATCATAAGTGTAAAGAATGAAAACTAAATAGAAAATAACCAAGTGAAGTATCGAAGAACATTAAATAGAAAAATATTCACTAGAAAGTAACACAGAACAATAACAACAACAACAAAACCTTATCCCACTAGGTGTGGTCGGCTACATGGATCATACGACGCCATATTCGTTGATATTCATGAGATTCGACAGAATTTTACGCTGGCTGACGGGGCCTAACACAACCCTCCTCCTTTATCTAGGTTGGGACCGGCTATAAAACATAGGCGGAGTTAGAAAGTAACACAAAACAAGGTGAAATTTTTATGCTTAGCACTAATGAATAAGAAAAAGAAGAAAATAAAGCCAACATCATTAACCAGCAATAACTAAGATATCCCATCCAACCTATCTATATTTATGCTCTACTTAAAAAGAAATCAACTTATGAAATGTTAACTTATTGCATATATTTATAATTAATATATATTTCCATATCCGTACTTTATTTTTTTTAGAAAAATAGTTGTAGTGGATACCTATATTACACCCGTACCTATATGAACACTTCCAAGCATCGCACGGGTCATTGCAAGCTACAAATGATCCCATGGTAATGGCGACCCATTTTATTACTACAAATATTACTCTGTTTATTTTTTTTTTAAAAAGCTAAAGGAGGTGGCTGCAACCCCTCGGATACCTCAGGTGTGGATGGAGATTCTCCCCACCCACCCAAAAAAGGCATGGGCAAAATGGTGGGTGGCCGCCAGAGGGTGAGGGATAAAAATTAAATAAAAAATAACCAAGTGAAGTTTTCATTGATCAAAGAAGAACATTGACTAAGATGGTTTATCCATCCAAAGGCATCCTATCTGTATCTATATTTATGCTTTTTATTTACAAAGAAAAGTTATGATCGTGAAAGAGAATCTACAGATATATTGTGATCCTTCCTATTGATACAAAACTTTCAAATCAATTTAAAACATTGGAATACAAGGCTTCTTTCATAACAAGAGCATGTAACAAGATGGAGGAGAATAAAAGACACACCACCATGCACAAGAGATCAACAACACATTTCTCCATGTCATTATATATGATATCGAAGACATGATAGAAAAATGAAGACAAAAAGTTCACAAACGAAATGCAAAACTAAAGGATAGGTAAGTATCACATGTATTCATGAATTTACATCCTCGCTCTTGCCTTGATGATCGCTAGAAAAGAACACAAAAGGAGAAATTTTTATGCTTAGCGCTAAGGTTTGATATTGATGTGTGATGATCCTTTTGAGAAGCTTGTATGCTAAAATTGTGTTGTGAAACAATTATGATATTGATTATAATTTGATTTATGAAATGTTAAAACTTATTAATATATACATAGGGGTTGGGGATTGTGTGGACCCAAATGAGATCCACACAAATGGACTACCACTAATGTATAGATAAGATATAAAATCATTATAAATTTATTTTAAAAGATGTTTATCAAGAATCACATTCAACGGTAGGTCCACACATGTGGACCCATTTGTGTGGATCCACATATTCCCTAAATCCATATATATATTAATTAATATAATTTTTATATTCGTACCTTTTTAAAAAATGGTGGGTACCTATGCTAAACCTGTACCTACGCAACATACATGAACACTTCCAGGCATCACACGAGTCAATGCAAGAGAAAATGATCCCATGATACATGACGACCAATTTTATTAGTATAAATATTATTCTATTTAATTTAAAAAAAAAAGATAAAGGGAGTGGTCGCAGCTCCATGTCCCATACAACCGTAGGTGAGGGTGATGCTGCTCCTGGCCCATCCATCCAAAGAAGGGAAGGGTAAAAAGATTGTTGGTGGTCGTCGAAGGTGTAAAGGACGAAATTAAATAGAAAATAATCAAGTGATTTCATTGATCAAAGAAGAACATTAAATAGAAAAATATTCACTAAAAAGTAACACAAAACAAGGAGAAACATTTACACTTAGTGCTAGTGGATAAGGGAAAGAAAAAAATAAAGTCATCATCATTAACCAACAATTAAGATGGTTTACTCATCCAACTAACATCCTATCTATATTTATGCTCTCCCGAAAAAGAAATCAACTTATGAACCGATAACTTATTGTTTATATTTATAAATAGTATATTTTTGTATCCGTACTTTATTTTTTTTAAAAAAATTATCTGTACTTTATTGCACTCGTACTTACGCAACATATATGAACACTTCCAAGCGGGTGCATGAAGCATGTCTTGAGGGTAAATATGGGTAACTTTGACTTGGTAGGACACGTTTTAATAAAACCATTATCTTACACAAGTGCAAGGATGTTATATATATATATATATATATATATAAATATATATATATGAAGTATGCCTTGAATTAGTTCCACATATATAAGTCACGAAAGTGATGCTAAGTATATATGAGAATATGTTCTTGTTCTGGTGTGACTTATTTTGAGAATACCGTGCAAGCAAAGGTCCATAATAAAAAATATCATGATCAGGAATGTTACATATGATATCAGAGCCACTCCGCGTGAACCTTTATGCATTGTGGGATGCGATAACTCAACGAAAACGTTGAGTCCCCTAAGGGAGGAAGGATGTATGAGACATGCTTTGAATTAATCTCACATATATAAGTCACGAAAGATATACTGGGCATATATGAAAACATGTTCAGATGATGCTTTTTGAGAAAATCATAATACATGTTACATTCGTTGATCTGGAATGTGACATATGGCATCACACGGGTCACTGCTTACATGGGGACCAATTTTATTACTAAAAGTATTATTTTGTTTATTTTTTTTAAAAGGATAAGAATACCTTAAATGAGAGTGGTGATGCTCCCCACCCACCCACCCAAAGACGGCAAGGGCAAAATGTTGGGTGGTTGTCCGAGGGTGGGGGATAAAAATTAAATGGAAAATAATCAAGTGAAATTTTCATTGATCAAAGAACATAAAATAGAAAATAATTAAGGAAGTTAAGATAATGAAGGAGAAAATAATAAATAGAGATATAGTGATCATTCCTACCAATGCAAAACTTTCAAATTAACACGGGGCTTCCTTTATAACAAGAGCATGAAACAATATGGAGGAAAAAAAACACACCGCCATGCACAAGAGATCAACAACACATTTCTCCATACCCTATATCTTAGGTGGATACATCGAAGACAACATAGAAATACGACGACAAAAGATTCACAAGCGGAATGCAAAAGTAAAGAACAGATAAATATCACTCGTATCCATGCATTTACCGGTCACTAGAAAATAACACAAAACAACGAGAAATCTTTATGCATAGCGCTAATGGATCAAGGAAAAGAAAAACAAGGACTAGGATGATTTACCCATATAGGAGCATCCTATCTATATTCATGCTCTCTATTTACAAGTTAAAATCATGAAGGAGAAAATAATCAACAGAGCTTTTTTTAGAAGATCAACACAGCTATTGTGATCCATCCTATTGATGCAAAACTTTCAAATTAGTTGAAAACATTGTAACACATGGCTTCTTTCAGAACAAGAGCATGAAACAAGATGGAAGGTCAAAGAAAGCACCCGACATGCACAAAAGATCAACATCACATTTCTCCATGTCACCCTATCTTAGGAGGAAGATATCATAGACAAGATAGAAAAACGAAAACGAGAGGTTCACAAGTGGAATGCAAAACTAACATACCAGATAGATATCACTCAGTATTCATGCAATTACCTCCTGGCTCTTGTGTTGATTATCAATAGAAAATAACACAAAAGGAGAAATTTTTATGCTTGGAGCTAATGGATTAGGGAAAGAGCTAATGGATCAAGGAAAGAACAAACAAAACCAACGTCATTAACCAGCAAGGACAAAGATGTTTTACTCGTGCAGAGACATCCTATCTATATTTGTGCTCTCTATCTACAAGGAAAAGATTAGATAATGAAAGAGAAAATAATCACCAGAGCTATTGTGATCCTCCCTATCGATGCAGAACTTTCAAATCAGTTGAAAACATTGGAACACAAGGATTCTTTCTAAACACGAGAATGAAACAAGATGGAGGGGAATAAAAAGCACATCGCCATGCTCACAAGATCAACAAACACATTTCTCCATGTCACCCTTGGGTGGAAGATATTGAAGAGGAGATAGAAAAAATGAAGACGAAAAGTTCACAAGCGGAATGCAAAACTAAACGACAGATGAATATAACTCATATTCATGCATTTACCTCTTCGTTCTTTCCTTCACGATCATTAGAAAATAACACAAAAGGAGATATCTCTATGATTAGCTCTAATGGATTAGGGAAAGAAAAAAGAAAACCCACATAATTAAGAATCAAGGACTAATATGGTTTACCCATACAGAGGCACCCTTATATCTATGCTCTATTTACAAGTAAACATTTAGATCATGAACGAGAAAATAATCAGCAGAGATTGTGATTTATAGACGCAAAACTTTCAAATCAATTGAAAACATTGGAACATAAGGCTTCTCTCGTAACAAAGGGATGAAACATGATAGAGGGGAATAAAAGTACACCATGCACAATAGATCGACAACACATTTCTCCATGTCACCATAGAAGATATCGAAGACAAAATAGAAAAACAACAAATAAATATCACTCGAAGTTCACAAGCGGAATGCAAAACTAAAGAAAAGATAAATATCACACAAATTCATGCATTTACCTCCTCGTTCTTGCCTTCATGAGCACTAGAGAATAACACAAAAGAAGGTGAAATCTTTATGCTTAGTAGATCAGAGAAACAAAAAACAGAACCAGCAAGGACTAAGATGGTTTATCCATCCAGAAGCATCCAATCTATATTTATGCTTTTTATTTACAAGTAAAAATTAAGATAACGAAGGAGAAAATAATCAGCAAAGACATTGTGAATACACTTCCTATTGATGCAAAACTTTAACATCAATTGAGAACATATGACTTCTTTTATAAACTAGAGCATGAAACAATATGCAGGGGAACAAAAAGCACACTGCCGTGCACAAGAGATCAGCAACACATTTCTCCATGTCACCGTAGAAGATATCAAAGACAAGACAAAAACCGAAGACGAAAAGTCCACAAGCGGAACGCAAAACTAAAGGACAGATAAATATCCATCGTATTCATACATTTATCTACTTCTTGCCTTCATGGTCACTAGAAAATAACACAAAAGAAAAGAAATATTTATGTATAGCTCTAAAGGATCAGGGAAAGAAAAAACAAAACCAGCATCATTATGCAGCAAAGACTAGGATGATTTACCCATCCTATCTATATTTATGCTTTGTATTTACAAGGAAAAGTTAAAATCAAGAAGGAGAAAATAATTGTGATCCATCCTATAGATGCAAAACTTTCAAATTAATTGAACACATTGTAACACATGGCTTCTTTCATAACAAGAGCATGAAACAAGATGGAGGGGGAAAACACACCACCATCACACGAGATCAACAACAAATTTCTCCATGTCACAATATCTTGGTGAAGGACAGACAATAAAGAAAGAAGACAAAAAGTTCACAAGTGGAATGTAAACTAAAGGACAGATAAATATCACTCGCATTCATGCACTTACCTCCTAGCTCTTGACTTTATGATCACTAAAAAATAACACAAAAGGAGAAATCTTTACACTTAGGGCTAACGGATCAGGGAAAAAAAATAAAACCAGTGTCATTAACCAGCAAGGAATAAGATGGTTTTCCCATCTAGACGCATCCTATCAACATTTATGCTCTCAATTTACAAGGAAAAGGTAAGATCATGAAGGAGGAAATAATCAGCAGAGATATTGTGATATTTATTATCGATGCAAAATGGCGTCGTATGATCATGGATCAACGAATGTAGAATGGCGTCGTATGATCCATGTAGCCGACCCCACCTAGTGGGATAAGGCTTTGTTGTTGTTGTTTATTGTATTATCGATGCAAAACATTCAAATCAGTTGAAAACATTAGAGCACAGGGCTTCTTTCATAACAAGGGCATGAAAAAAAAAGAACATCAAACAAGATGGAGCGGAAAAAAGCACACTGCCATGCACAAGAGATCAAAAGCACATTTCTTCTTGTCACCATATCTTAGGTGGAAGACATCAAAGACAAGATAGAAAAACAAAAACAAAAAGTTCACAAGAGAAATGCAAAAGTAAAGGACATTTAAATATCACTCGTATTCATGAACTTACTTCCTCGCTATTGACTTTATGATCACTAGAAAATAACACAAAAGGAGAAATAGAGCTAACGGATCAGGAAAAAAAACAAGACTAGTGTCATTAACCAGCAAGGAATAAGATGGTTTACCCATCCAGAGGCATCCTATCAACATTTATGCTCTTTATTTACAAGGAAAGTTAAGATCATGAAGGAGGAAATAAACAGCAGAGATATTGTGATATTTCAAATCAGTTGAAAACATTAGAACACAATGCTTTTTTCATAACAAGGGCATGAAAGAAAAACAAGAACATCAAACAAGATGGAGGGGAAAAAAGCACACTGCCATGCACATGAGATCAAAAAACATTTCTCCTTGTCACCACATCTTAGGTGGAAGACATTGAAGACAAGATAGAAAAACAAAGACAAAATGTTCACAAGCGGAATGCAAAACTGAAGGACATTTAACTATCACTCGTATTCATGCACTTACCTCCTCTCTCTTGACTTTATGATCACTAGAAAATAACACAAAAGGAGGAATCTTTATGCTTAGAGCTAACGGATCAGGGAAAAAAATAAAACCAGTGTCATTAACATCCAGAGGCATCCTATCAACATTTATGCTCTTTATTTACAAGGAAAAGTTAAGATCATGAAGGAGGAAATAAACAGCAGAGATATTGTGATATTTCAAATCAGTTGAAAACATTAGAACACAAGGCTTTTTCTCATAACAAGGGCATGAAAGAAAAACAAGAACATCAAACAAGATGGAGGGGAAAAAAGCACACTGCCATGCACATGAGATCAAAAGATATTTCTCCTTGTCACCATATCTTAGGTGGAAGACATTGAAGACAAGATAGAAAAACAAAGACAAAAACTTCACAAGCGGAATGCAAAACTGAAGGACATTTAACTATCACTCGTATTCATGCACTTACCTCCTCTCTCTTGACTTTATGATCACTAGAAAATAACACAAAAGGAGGAATCTTTATGCTTAGAGCTAACGGATCAGGGAAAAAAATAAAACCAGTGTCATTAACATCTAGAGGCATCCTATCAACATTTATGCTCTTTATTTACAAGGAAAAGTTAAGATCATGAAGGAGGAAATAAACAGCAGAGATATTGTGATATTTCAAATCAGTTGAAAACATTAGAACACAAGGCTTTTTCTCATAACAAGGGCATGAAAGAAAAACAAGAACATCAAACAAGATGGAGGGGAAAAAAGCACACTGCCATGCACATGAGATCAAAAGATATTTCTCCTTGTCACCATATCTTAGGTGGAAGACATTGAAGACAAGATAGAAAAACAAAGACAAAAACTTCACAAGCGGAATGCAAAACTGAAGGACATTTAACTATCACTCGTATTCATGCACTTACCTCCTCTCTCTTGACTTTATGATCACTAGAAAATAACACAAAAGGAGGAATCTTTATGCTTAGAGCTAACGGATCAGGGAAAAAAATAAAACCAGTGTCATTAACATCCAGAGGCATCCTATCAACATTTATGCTCTTTATTTACAAGGAAAAGTTAAGATCATGAAGGAGGAAATAAACAGCAGAGATATTGTGATATTTCAAATCAGTTGAAAACATTAGAACACAAGGCTTTTTTCATAACAAGGGCATGAAAGAAAAACAAGAACATCAAACAAGATGGAGAGGAAAAAAGCACACTGCCATGCACATGAGATCAAAAGACATTTCTCCTTGTCACCACATCTTAGGTGGAAGACATTGAAGACAAGATAGAAAAACAAAGACAAAATGTTCACAAGCGGAATGCAAAACTGAAGGACATTTAACTATCACTCGTATTCATGCACTTACCTCCTCTCTCTTGACTTTATGATCACTAGAAAATAACACAAAAGGAGGAATCTTTATGCTTAGAGCAAACGGATCACGGAAAAAAATAAAACCAGTGTCATTAACATCCAGAGGCATCCTATCAACATTTATGCTCTTTATTTACAAGGAAAAGTTAAGATCATGAAGGAGGAAATAAACAGCAAAGATATTGTGATATTTCAAATCAGTTGAAAACATTAGAACACAAGGCTTTTTCTCATAACAAGGGCATGAAAGAAAAACAAGAACATCAAACAAGATGGAGGGGAAAAAAGCACACTGCCATGCACATGAGATCAAAAGATATTTCTCCTTGTCACCATATCTTAGGTGGAAGACATTGAAGACAAGATAGAAAAACAAAGACAAAAACTTCACAAGCGAAATGCAAAACTGAAGGACATTTAACTATCACTCGTATTCATGCACTTACCTCCTCTCTCTTGACTTTATGATCACTAGAAAATAACACAAAAGGAGGAATCTTTATGCTTAGAGCTAACGGATCAGGGAAAAAAATAAAACCAGTGTCATTAACATCCAGAGGCATCCTATCAACATTTATGCTCTTTATTTACAAGGAAAAGTTAAGATCATGAAGGAGGAAATAAACAGCAGAGATATTGTGATATTTCAAATCAGTTGAAAACATTAGAACACAAGGCTTTTTCTCATAACAAGGGCATGAAAGAAAAACAAGAACATCAAACAAGATGGAGGGGAAAAAAGCACACTGCCATGCACATGAGATCAAAAGATATTTCTCCTTGTCACCATATCTTAGGTGGAAGACATTGAAGACAAGATAGAAAAACAAAGACAAAAACTTCACAAGCGGAATGCAAAACTGAAGGACATTTAACTATCACTCGTATTCATGCACTTACCTCCTCTCTCTTGACTTTATGATCACTAGAAAATAACACAAAAGGAGGAATCTTTATGCTTAGAGCGAACGGATCAGGGAAAAAAATAAAACCAGTGTCATTAACATCCAGAGGCATCCTATCAACATTTATGCTCTTTATTTACAAGGAAAAGTTAAGATCATGAAGGAGGAAATAAACAGCAAAGATATTGTGATATTTCAAATCAGTTGAAAACATTAGAACACAAGGCTTTTTTCATAACAAGGGAATGAAAGAAAAACAAGAACATCAAACAAGATGGAGAGGAAAAAAGCACACTGCCATGCACATGAGATCAAAAGACATTTCTCCTTGTCACCACATCTTAGGTGGAAGACATTGAAGACAAGATAGAAAAACAAAGACAAAATGTTCACAAGCGGAATGCAAAACTGAAGGACATTTAACTATCACTCGTATTCATGCACTTACCTCCTCTCTCTTGACTTTATGATCACTAGAAAATAACACAAAAGGAGGAATCTTTATGCTTAGAGCAAACGGATCACGGAAAAAAATAAAACCAGTGTCATTAACATCCAGAGGCATCCTATCAACATTTATGCTCTTTATTTACAAGGAAAAGTTAAGATCATGAAGGAGGAAATAAACAGCAGAGATATTGTGATATTTCAAATCAGTTGAAAACATTAGAACACAAGGCTTTTTCTCATAACAAGGGCATGAAAGAAAAACAAGAACATCAAACAAGATGGAGGGGAAAAAAGCACACTGCCATGCACATGAGATCAAAAGATATTTCTCCTTGTCACCATATCTTAGGTGGAAGACATTGAAGACAAGATAGAAAAACAAAGACAAAAACTTCACAAGCGAAATGCAAAACTGAAGGACATTTAACTATCACTCGTATTCATGCACTTACCTCCTCTCTCTTGACTTTATGATCACTAGAAAATAACACAAAAGGAGGAATCTTTATGCTTAGAGCTAACGGATCAGGGAAAAAAATAAAACCAGTGTCATTAACATCCAGAGGCATCCTATCAACATTTATGCTCTTTATTTACAAGGAAAGGTTAAGATCATGAAGGAGGAAATAAACAGCAGAGATATTGTGATATTTCAAATCAGTTGAAAACATTAGAACACAAGGCTTTTTTCATAACAAGGGCATGAAAGAAAAACAAGAACATCAAACAAGATGGAGGGGAAAAAAGCACACTGCCATGCACATGAGATCAAAAGACACTTCTCCTTGTCACCACATCTTAGGTGGAAGACATTGAAGACAAGATAGAAAAACAAAGACAAAATATTCACAAGCGGAATGCAAAACTGGACATTTAAATATCACTCGTATTCATGCACTTACCTCCTCGCTCTTGACTTTATGATGACAAAAAATAACACAAAAGGAGTAATCTTTATGCTTAGAGCTAACGGATCAGGGAAAAAATAAAACCAGTGTCATTAACCAGCAAGTAATCAGATGGTTTACCCATCCGGAGGCATCCTATCAACATTTATGTTCTCTATCTACAAGGAAAAGTTAAGATCATGAAAGAGGAAATAAACAACAGAGATATTGTGATATTTATTATCATGCAAAACTTTCAAATCCGTTGAAAACATTAGAACACAGGGCTTCTTTCATAACAAGGGTCTGGAGAAAATAACAAGAACAAGAAACAAGATGGAGGGGAAAACAGCACACCGCCATGCACAAGAGATCAAAAGCACATTTCTCCTTGTCACCATATCTTAGAAAACTAAATGCATAACTAAAAAATAAGAACAACGTAAACTATCAGGGCCCATTCAACAAAAATAGTAATGCCAGAATCTACCAAGCTTTCTTCTGTCAGGACAAATTTTCAAACACCCCAATAACCAAACCACGCTCTAGCATCAGAAGACAAATTTTCGAACACCCCTATAACCAAACCACGCTCTTCCATCACAAGGCACATCAGAAGAATCATACGCAATTGCAGTTGAACTATGATTATTAGAAGTGATAAGATGATAGACGCCCAATCAGCAAAATAAAATAAAAAAAGAAAACAAGTGAAATTCAACAAATGACCCTACAAGGGAAGTAGCGTGACCATGAATTTGTTAAACATGGAATTAAGTAACAATCATTTGGAAGAAAAAAGTCAAAGCCTTTTTTGTCCTCTTTTCCTTTCTCATCTTTCAAGGATTAAAGCTGGATGTTAGGACCTTAATAATACAATGAATACTTCTCAAAAATTTTTCAAGGGTCAAAGCTGGATGTTAGGTCCTTAATAATACAATGAACACTTCTCAAATAATAATAATACAATGAGCAACCACAATAGTCGTAAGTATAACAAGAGCACAATAGACTAAATATATTAAACACAAAAACAAATACTGACATCTGGAAAGTAACAAGTTGACATGAGTCATGACTGGTAAAGTTTCATACCAACATAAAAAAGAAAAAGAAAATTCCTGCAGCAGGAAATATACAACAACAACAACAACAAAGCCTTATCCCACTAGGTAGGGTCGGCTACATGGATCATACGACGCCATTCCGCTCTATTAGTAACCAAACCTTTCGGTATATTATTCACCAATAGATCTTGCTCTATTAGTTCGCCAAGTGTCCGCCTTGGCCTCCCTCTCCCTCTTTTAATCGGACTCCAGATTATTTGATCTACTCTTCTTACTGGCGCATCTAATGGTCTTCTCTGAACATGATCAAACCATCTCAAACGATTCTCTACCATTTTCTCACTAATAGGAGCCACTCCGACTCGTTCACGTATATGGTCATTCCTAATCTTATCTAATCTTGTATGACCACACATCCATCTCAACATCCTCATTTCGGCTACCCCCACTTTACGTTCATGTTGTCCCTTCATAGCCCAACATTCACTACCATATAACACTGCTGACCTTATAGCAGTACGATAGAATTTTCCTTTAACTTTATTGGGTACTTTTCTATCACAAAGAACTCCAGTGGCTTTCCTCCACTTACACCAACCAGCTTGAATTCTATGATTAACATCGTCATCAATCTCACCATCTTGTCTTATAATTGATCCTAAATATTTAAACTTTGTCACTTGAGGAATTATATCCTCCCCTAGCCTAACTTTCAAATCGTCTCTAAGTTGTTTATTTGTGAAATTGCTATGCATATATTCTGTTTTATTCCTACTTAAACGAAAACCCTTTGACTCCAACGTATTTCTCCATATTTCCAATTTTGTATTAATCTCTTCTCTTGAATCCGCTAAAAGTACTATATCATCCGCAAATAGCATGCACTTAGGTACCTCCTCTGTGATACTCTCGGTTATAGCATCGATAACTAAGTTAAATAGATACGGGCTTAAAGCTGATCCTTGATGTAGGCCAATTCCTATAGGAAATTCATTTGTCTCACCTCCAGGTGTCCTAACCCTAGTCAATGCCCCATCGTACATATCTTGTATTACCTTAATGTAGGCAACACTCACCCTTTTCTTTTGCAAGGCTTTCCAAAGTACATCCCTTGGTACCCGATCATACGCCTTCTCTAAGTCAATGAAAGCCATATGTAAGTCTCTTCTCCTACTTCGATACTTCTCCATCATCCCCCTTAGTAAATAAATCGCCTCTGTAGTGGATCTTCCTGGCATGAACCCAAATTGTCTCTCACAAATATTAGTCTCCATTCTCAATCTATGCTCAATCACTTTTTCCCATAATTTCATCGTGTGACTCATAAGTTTAATCCCTCTATAATTTGCACAATTCTGAATATCCCCTTTATTTTTGTAAATAGGAACTAATGTACTTAATCTCCAATCATCAGGCATTTTTTTCGACCGTAAAATCTCATTAAATAGTTTACATAACCACAACACACATTTTTCTCCTAAACATTTCCAAACTTCAATCGGTATACCATCCGGTCCAACGGCTTTACCATTCTCCATTTTCTTAAGAGCTTCGCTAACCTCCAAGACTCTAATTCTACGATAAAATGACCTATTAAGCTCACATTTACTAACTGTCAAGTCCTCCAAATCACAACGGGAACCTTCACATCCATCATTAAATAGCTTATAGAAATACTCTTCCCATCTGTTCTTAATATCTCCTTCAGTAACTAAAACCTTACCAGCTTCATTTTTTATGCATCTTACTTGATCCAAATCTCTCGACTCCTTCTCTTTATTCCTTGCAATCTTGTAAATCCTTTGTTCACCAGCCTTTGTCCCTAACTCCTTATAAAACCCCTCATATGCTTTAGCACGAGCATCACTAACTGCCTTCTTAGCCTCCCTTTTCGCCAAACGATACTTTTCCCAATTGTCAGAATTATTGTCCAAGTGTATCGCCTTGAAACAATTCTTCTTATTACGCACCTTTTCTTGGACCTCCTCATTCCACCACCAAGTCTTCTTATCTCGTGGTCCAAAACCTTTTGATTCTCCTAAAATGGCTTTAGCAACCATTTCAACCTTAAAAGGCTTTAGGAAATATACATGCTGCACATTTACAAAGTTAGTGCATGGCAAATGAAACCTTAAAAGGTTGACCTACAAATGAGCATTTAGTTCCCTGGTCAGCACAAGAAATCATCGATAAGAAATATTTTGTATTCTGCATTTGCAATAAGCGATTTTTTTTCTTTTCTGAATGAGAGTAAGCAAGTAATTAATCAAGTCTCGATTATATAGATAGAATTAAAAGTACAGATAAATCTCACAGAAAAAGCAGAGAGAAATTTTCCTTATAAAATTTCAGAGAAACTAACATATGTGCATGTCTTCAGTCATGCCTATCTCAAAAAGAATTTTACGCAATAACCTAGATAGACAACGTAAAAGAAATATTCCAACACCCACCTGCCAAAGGGAAACAACTATAGTACCACATTGACTGCCAGTAAAGATGAATGGAGGAAATGGATTAGCAAATATTAGAAGGTGAAAACTTGCAACAGAAGAGAAAGCAAAAATTGCAAGAGAACTCCTTCTCCTGTAGGAAGTATATTGATACCCTGCAACATAAGAATTCAAATGCAAAAGAAAAAAAAAACATGCATAGGACAACTATTAATGGCAATATTTTACCTTCTCTTTTGGCTTTTGCTTTTTCTTTCAGTCTGAGAAATGGCTAAAGCAAGTGTTTGGAAAAAGCTACACTTATGTACTATCATTTAATATCATTCGTCTCTCAGCATTACATCTGCCTTATGAATTTCTCTTAGCATCAGCATATGACTATAGTTTAGCAAAACACATTACAAACTAATATTGGGAGTAGTAAAGTTAACTAGCCAAACATAAAAAGGAAGTTGTCTACATCACATGTTTGAATACAGGAGAAGAATGTTAAATGGTATATCACCCTCTCTATGTCAATATCAACTAAGATGGACAATTTCTGTTGCATAATTTTTCATGTGTCCTGAATCGTGGGTCAAGGATTGTAATCTCAGTTGTCAACTGGCAGAAGCACAAAAAATGAATAAGACAGGTTGGAAAAGACAATCACACTGTGGTGATTTAGCATAGGAAAGCATATACAAATCCATGTTAATAGAATCATTAATAATGAACATACAGCATTTAACAATGCATTTGAGTTGCCTGATTTATATCTATATTCTGTCAACTGACATAATGTAAAAATTGGCAAGTAACAACTTTTTTTTTTGAGTAACAACTATGCAACAAACAGACAAGTTGTGAGAGGAATACACCTCAGAGTTCAGGAATCACTCTGAGATGAAGATCTAGCCATAAATATGATTGCAAGCTACAAATACATGAGTCTTGATAAATAATTAAAGCGTCCACAAGCTCACCTTAGCCATAAGTGTGAGCCATCATCATCATAACCATCTCAAGGCGAGAAAAATGACCCGATTTCACAGAAACTCTGCAAGAAAAAGCCTTATGAAGTAAGCTACATATCAAGGACTTGAAAAAGTTTGTAGTAGGAGGAAGAGGGTTTGGAGTGGGAGCAGTTCTTTACTTGTGAAAGCAGAGATCGATTGTTTGCAGGAGGAAAAGGGCATCGCCGTGGGCGACGGAGATGTGGACCTTGAGGGCGTGGCCGTACTTGGACGGGTTGCGGAGGCGGGAGAGGCCGCGGAAGCAGGGACGATCGCAGGTGAAGGCGCGATGCCGGGGCGAACGCCAGGCGATTCGTCGACCGCCACGCCTGGAGGCAGCAGGCGGAACTTGGAAGGATGCGGGAGTACTGCCGACGTGCAGATGAGTCCTGATCGCGGATTGGAGGGGAATGGAGGAGAGCAGCTCAGAAGGTGTTTGCGAAGTTGTACCTGTGACGTCGCCGGCGGCGGCAGAGAGGGAAGAAGTAATGAGACACGAGGAGGACGGTGAGGATGAGGGCAAAGAGGTTGGCATGGATTTGAAACGTTTCTTGAGGCAGTTGGAACAACAATTTGAACTACAGAGATAGAAGCATACCCAATTGCAGTTGAACTATGATTATTAGAAGTAATAAGCTGATAGACACCCATTCAGCAAAATAAAATAAAAAAGAAAACAACTGAAATTCAACAAATGACCCTACAAGGGAAGTAGCATGACCATGAATTTGTCAAACATAGAATTGAGTAACAATCATTTGGAAGAAAAAGGTCAAACCCTTTTTTTCTCTTTTCCATTCTCATCTTTCAAGGGTTAAAGCTGGGCGTTAGGACCTTAATAATACAATGAGCAGTTCTCAAAAAAAAAAAAAATACAATGAGCAACCACAATAGTCGTAAGTATAGCAAACGACACAATACACTAAATGTATTAAGCACAAAAACAAATACTGACATCTGGAAAGTAACGAGTTGACATGAGTCGTGACTGATAAAATTTCAAACCAACATAAAAAAAAGAAAAAGAAAATTCCTGCAGCAGGGCATATACTTGCTGCACATTTACAAAGCCAGTGCATGGCAAAAGAAACCTTTAGAAGGTAGACCTGCAAATGAGCATTTAGTTCCCTGGTCAGCACAAGAAATCATCGTTAAAAAATATTTTGTATTCTGCATTTGCAATAAGCGATTTTTTTTTCTTTTCTGAATGAGAGTAAGCAAGTAATTAATAAAGTCTCAATCATATAGATCCAAAAAAAAGTACAGATAAACTTCACAGAAAAAGTAGCGAGAAATTTTCCTTATAAAATTTCAGAGAAACTAACATACAGGATTGTGCATGTCTTCAGTTATGCCTATCTCAACAAGAATTATACACAATAACCTAGATAATGTGAAAGAAATATTCCTACACCCACCTGCCAAAGGGAAACAACTATAGTACCACATTGAATGCCAGTAAAGATGAATGGAAGAAATGTATTAATAAATATTAGAAGGTGAAAACTCGCAAAAGAAGAGAAAGCAAAAAGTGCAAGAGAACTTTTGAGTATAACAGTTAATGACAATATTTTACCTTCTCTTTTGGCTTTTGCTTTTTCTTTCAGTCTGAGAAATGGTTCAAGCAAGTGTTTAAAAAAAAAGATTTACACTAATGTATTAACATTTGTCTCTAAGCATTATCTTATGAATTGCTTTTAGCATCACCATATGACTATAGTTTAGCAAAACACATTACAAACTAATAACCGGAGTAGTAAAGTTAACTAACCAAACATAAAAGGAAGTTGACTACATTAAATGTTTGAATATAGAAGAAGAATGCTGAATGGTATATCACCCTCTCTATGTCAATATCAACTAAGATGGACAATTTCTATTACATAATTTTGCATGTGTCCTAAATCGTGGGTCAAGGATTGTAATCTCAGTTGTCAACTGGAAGAAGCATAAAAATGAATAAGAGAGGTTGGAAACCACATTGTGGTGATTTAGCATAAGCAATCATCGTATACAAATCCATGTTAATAGAATCATTAATAATGAACAATGCATTTGAGTTGCCTGATTTATATCTATATTCAGCCAACTGATTTAACAGAAGAATTGGCAAGTAACAACCTTTTTTTGAGAAGGAAGTAATAATAACTATGCAACAAACAGACAAGTTCTCAGAGGAATACAAGTCAAAGTTTAGGAATCACTCCGCTATGAAGATCTAGCTATAAATATGATTGCATGCTACAAAATACATGCGGCATGAGAAATAATTAAAGCCTCCACAACCTCACCTGAAATAGGACCATGAGTATGACAAGGATGATGCCTAAGGTCTCGTCTCCACCATAGTATAATACCACTGGCTCAAGCAAGTGTTTGAAAAAATTTACACTGAGGTATTATCATTTAATATCATTCGTCTCTAAGCATTACATCTGCCTTATGAATTGCTTTTAGCATCACCATATGACTATAGTTTAGCAAAACACATTACAAACTAATAACCGGAGTAGTAAAGTTAACTAGCCAAACATAAAAGGGAAGTTGTCTACATCAAATGTTTGAATATAGGAGAAGAATGCTGAATGGTATATCACCCTTTCTATGTCAATATCAACTAAGATGGACAATTTCTATTACATAATTCTGCATGTGTCCTGAATCGTGGGTCAAGTATTGTAATCTCAGTTGTCAACTGGCAGAAGCACAAAAAATGAATAAGAAGGGTTGCAAATCCATAATAGAATCATTAATAACGAACATCCAGCATTTAACAATGCATTTGAGTTGCCTGATTTATTCCTATATTCTGCCAACTGACATAATGGAAGAATTGGCAAGTAAAAACTTTATTTTTTAGTATTTTTGTTTATCTTTTTTTCTTAGAAGGAAGTAACAACAACTATGCAACAAACAGACAAGTTGTCAGAGGAATACAACTCAAAGTTTAAGAATCATTCCGATATGAAGATCTAGCCATAAATATGATTGCAGGCTACAAATTCATGAGGCTTGATAAATAATTAAAGCGTCCACAAACTCACCGTAGTATAATACCACTGAAAGTGTGAGCCATCATCATCATAACCACTCCCAAGGCGAGAAAAATGACCTGACTTAACAGAAACTCTGCAAGAAAAGGCCTTGTGAAGTAAGATCAATGACTTCTCAAAAAAAAAAAAAAAGATCAATGTCTTGAAACAATTCGTAGTACTGAAGAATACTTAACAGAAGTAGAGCAGATTAGCTATTCATCTTCTTGGGTCGACACCGCCACGATCAGCGAAGAGTCGGGTGGCATCCGCACGTAAAGAATCCCGTTTTCATAAGGCGAGATGCTGCTTGACCATGAGTTTTTGGAGAGCTTCTCCCACTGCGCGGCGGGGCACATCCCCAACCTAATCGACGCATTCCTGACAAAATCAAGAAGATTTCATCAAATTCGTGCAAGAATGGATTTAAAAAGACGGCGGAAGAATAAGCAATTACATCTAATGTAGCATAAAGAAAAGAAAGAATTAGGGTTTGGAGCGGGAGCAGTTCTTTACTTGCGAAAGCAGAGATCCATTGTCTGCAGGAGGAAGAGAGCGTCGCCGTGGGCGATGGAGATGTGGACCTTGAGGGCGTGGGCGTACTTGGATGGGCTGCGGAGGCGGGAGAGGCCGCGGAAGCGGGGGCGGTCGCAGGTGAGTGGACGATGCCAGGGCGAGCGCCAGGGGATTCGTCAACCGCCACGGCCGGAGGCAGCAGGCGCAACTTGGAAGGATGCGGGAGCACTGTCGACGTGAAGACGAGTCCTGATCGCGGATTGGAGGGGACAGGAGGAGAGCAGCTCAGAAGGTGTTTGCGAAGTTGTACCTGTGACGTCGCCGGCGGCAGCGAAACGGAAGAAGGAATGAGACGCGAGGAGGAGGACGATGAGGACGGGGGCGAAGAGGTTGGCATTGATCTGAAACGTTTCTTGATGCACTTGGCACAACGATTTGAACTAGAGAAAGAGAGATGGCAACGGTCACGGGAGCGATGGAGGTTCAAACTGCACCCACAAAAACTACTAATGTAATAAATATATATATATTGATTAACTTGAATTTTAGAAAATGCGAAAGAGTTATAAATATATATATATAGCAATTAATTAAAAACTGACTTATTTTTTTATATTACATCTTGAACATTTTATTTTTTATATTACACAGAAATAACAGTTGCATCTTCTATAACTTTCAAAAATTTTCAAATGTAAGGAGTTTCGATGTACTATCGTAAAAAAATCATTTTAGTTTATAAAATTTTAATGTTCTGCCGGCGATACATGTAATTCTTTTATTTAATTATAACTGTAATCTTATATTTTTTATTCCATTTACAAAAAGATATAAGATAAAAAAGAATAATGGGTATCCCCACAACTTAAATGACGGTTGGCGCAGATCTAAGAACTTTAAGTGAGATCCGGCTTGGTTCGACTCGTGGTCCGGAATTCGATCTGCCATAGTTTGCACGGACCGGTTCCAAGGGTATAAAAAGATGAAAACCCTAGGATTGTCTTATTTTCTCCTCTCCTCTCTCTCCTCTTCATTTCTCCTCCGCACCGCCTCTCCTCCTCTCTGTGCGCGGCTGCCCGACGCCGACGAGCCTCCAACTCCTCTCTCTTTCTCTTCAGCGCTTCACTCCGCGGCGATCTTGTTTGACGCTCATCACGGCAGATCTGCCCGTCGTGCGACGGCATCCGAGCACCTCCGCGCGGCGACCTCCTGCGATGCCCATCGTCGCAAATCTGCCCGCCGCTGACCCCCGCTCTCCTCTCCTTTGCTCTCTCTTCGCGCACGGCGGACGGCTGCGGAGACGGCTGCTTTCTCCTCACACGGTGCGGAGGACGGTTACCCCCTGCGCAGCGGCAACCTCCGCGACGACCTCGAGCATCGGATCTCGCCCTTCGTCGATACCCGACCAGATCTCCGTGTGAAGAGGGCCCGATCCAACCATAGGCGAGTAGATCCGTGCGGTCCTGACATCGAGCACCCCACCTCGATCTCGCCGAGCGCCACCAACCTCTATCACCTCTGCCGTGGTGCTGTCGACCTCCGTGACAACCTCCCGCAACCTTGCACCACCGTCGACTCCCGCACACCGAGCGCCGCCACCCCCTCACGCCGCGAGCACGCTAAGCACTGCCCCATCGCCGTCGAGTTCGACCGCCCCATCGCTGAGCCCACACGCCGCAATCCCGCCTCACGTCCTTCATTCATTTGTAATTTTTTTTGGTTTTATTTAGGATGATTATTGTCATATGATTTAATCAGGTCGACTTGGCTTTGATGTAAATGCGCTTAAGATATATGAAAAGGTAGTAGAAAATTTCTATAGTTCTTCGCTCCAGTCGTTGAGATTGGGTTGTCATTCACATGTTCAAAAATGCATAACTTCTTAATCGTGGGGAGTAATGTTGTGTCCTGCCTGTTTAGCAATTAAGAATGTATGTTGCTTTTATAAAAGTTATAGATTGTAGACAGCATTAGAATCCGACTTGACGAGTCATTACTACATGTCGGTGTCAGGTGGTGCTTGGCGTAGATTGTCGGACTTTGGTACCCTGTTATGCCATCTCGCCTTATCATGTCCGAGGTCAGGGGGCGTTTATGTGCCCCGACATATTAATTCATGAATGCGGAGCGCTCGGTCGACATACCCGAAGAAATGATTAGCTGAATTCCATTTCGTGCACAAAAAGAAATATTAATTAGATGACTCTATTAATAAAATAAAATAAAATGTCTACTTAAAAAATCAATAAATAAATCATTCAAACTAATCCTAATGTAACTAAATATTAATCAATAACTAATTGAAAACTAATATGAAAAAAATAAATAAAATAAAATAAAAGTAGAAAAAGTTTTGATTTATAGTTGTCAGCTTGACTTAGTCCTGACGAAGATCATGGGCTATTTTGCTCTCCTCTTGAATTTTTCTCTGTGTTGCTTGGGAGAGAGCTCAATGTACGTCAGCTGTGTCACCATATGGCCCAATTGTCTTTTCAAATTTCGAATTGATGCATCCTGACTAGTGACTCTAGATTCCATATCTTTTTGCAATGATTGCATGGTGTCTATGATTTGTGCCATCATCTCCTGCATGTGATTTGATGATTGATATTGGAGAGGTTGCCTTTTCGATATATAATCTTTTGGTGGACCAAAAGGTTGGCCTTGATTCTGATTATAGGCAAACTTCAGATTGTGTCTCCAACCATAATCTTGAAAAATGGGTTGGAAATAAAGTTAACATTTTCAATTTGATTTAAATATGAAGTGTTACCTGTAGGGCAATAATTACTTGAATTTCCCATTAGTAATATCATTTGCTCAAATTTTTTATTGACTCCAACTGAGCCACTACTTCAGAAGATTGTACTCCTTGTGCAGCATGTACATCATGAGTTCGGCGAGATGGTCTCCTTTATTGGATTGACTTGAGGGCTACAACTTCAATAATATCATGTATCCCACTATGGTGTTTAGATCAAAGCACTGTTCCTCCTAGTTGATTGGTCAAGCTTATCTTGATTTGCAACTCGTAATCCATGGTACATATCTTCAATCACTTGCCACTTTGGAATTCTATTATCAGAAACTCTGGCTAATAGTTCCTTATCTCATTCCCATGCCTCATATAATGTCTCATTATTGTCTTGAACAAATACCCTTAACTCTCTTCGATACTTGCCCTGTTTTTGTGGTGGACAATATTTTCCAACAAACTTTTCTACTGGCTCATCCTACAGGCAAAGTTTTAAACCATGTAGAAGCTTTGTCACGCAAAGATTGTGGAAGAATAACGTCAGTAGAAACATTATTATTTTTAAAAGTGCTCAAGGTGACAAAAAAATTGTCAAGGTGGTCGTGAGGGTCTTCATGTAGTCCTCCACAAATTGTGATACTTGTATCATCCTTACGATAGTCGGATTGATCTCGAAATTATTTGCATTGATTTCAGGCAGCATAATGCATGATTCTCTATCATTGTATCGGTCTGAGACATACTCTCTCGTAGAAAGTTCTTCTTCATCTTCTTGTCGATTATATTTTGGATGCATTATTTCATTTTGTTGTTCCTGTCTTTGATTGTTGTGTGCTTATTCAGCTATCTTTCTAATATTCTTCCTTAATCGACGAGTTGTTCTTTCAATTTCATTTCATAATCAAATTCCAAAAGTGGATTTGAACTCCCGGTGCGATGTATGGAATTATCAAAAAATTCCAGGATTAGTTGTGATTAGATCCTCAATAATACTTGCATCAACTAATTGTCAGAAATAAAAATAAAGAAAATAAATTAATAAATAAAATACGAAATAAAATACATGCAGATAAAAAAACTACAGTAAAAAAATTTAATTTATTGGCAATGGCTGATTTCGTGACAAAATGAGCTGAAAATTTTAATAATATGAAAAATTCAAATTGAATTGATTGGTTGAAATTAAATTCCATGCAAATTAGAATTAGAGAAAATTTCGTAATAAATTATGGCATGAAGTAGGATAAAAAGAATTCCATGAGCAAAAACAACACCAAATTGTTTAGAAATTTTAATCACAAGTCACATATAAAACTCTCTGAAATTTGAAGACGTGAAATTTCCAAACGATAGAGTCGCCAAACTATATTAAAAAATAATTATATCAATTTATAACTCTCGAATAATCCCCATAACCCGATAAGGCGTAAATAAAACTCCGTAAAACGATTGGGGCCAAACTTCCGGAGGAGTCAAGAAAAAAATCCAAAACCCAAGATTAACATGGCGAAAATATTAATAATTAATCATCACGGCCGAAAGAGAATTAAATTGACTCCTGGGCGTAAAAATTAATTAAATTCCTGCAAACAAACCCTCTGCGTAAGAACCAAAATGATGTCGACAACTTGATTTACTTGTCCTCCAAATAGAAAGTTGTCCACGCCTCGACCGAAACAAAATTGTATCAGCAAATTGAAAGTCGTATTAATCCAACTCTTACGTATAAAGCAAGGAGACAAATGATAAGAATTATGACCGACAAAAGAATAAAAGTCACACCGGGCGTAAGCGGATTAAGTCGAAACTTGACCCAAATAGGGCGCAAAATAGAGACCATATGTAAATTGGCTGATACAAAGTCAAATCAATATAGTACGCATTAATCATGGCGAAAAACAAAGTTCCGAAAATCAAACATGTCAGCCGCAAAACAACCGAGAGCCAACAAATTCGATACTAATCCAAAAATAAATGAAAATCTCGTGAATTTTTATCTGCAGAAGAAAAAGAATTATTAGATTATTTACACAAATAATTAAAACAAATAATACAACAATACATATTCACATCAGATAAATATTTATAGAAAATTACAGAAAAAAAATTTACAAAAAATTATTTACATCTCCTAATAATTTATAAACTGAGAAATCAATTAATAAATATTTCCAGCAACGGCGTCTAAAACTTGATGTGTAAAATTATGTAGCAAAATAAAATCGCTAGCAAGTGCACTAGTCGCGCAACTAATACAGTAAATAAGAATAAGGAGTATCGAACCACGAGGAATATTATTAATTCAATATCTAATTTTATAAATTAATAAGAGAGGAAAAACATAGGTTTTGAAAATAAGTCTTCTAATTATAAAATAAATATTAAAATAAGATAATAATAAGATAAGATAATGGTGTTGAAGTTGGTCTTAGGATGATAACAAATTAAGGATAAATATGTGAACCAAAAAAGAAAAAATTAAATTCTTAAGATGGATTAGGAATTTTCCTAAGTTATTAATTTACAAGATTAAAATCACAGAGTCCACAAACTGATAATTTTACTATTTAATCAAGTAAATCAAAGTATCTTAAATTTAATCAAAATTTGAACTCCCACAAACTAGTATTCATGCAGATGAGATTAAAATTAAGATGCATTAATATGAAAATCCTAAACTATTAATCACCCAACAAACTGGTATAGATTAACAGACCACACAGGTCTAATTCTCCACACACTAGTTATTAGACCTATGTCAATTTTTAATTTCACAATAATTCATTCAATTTAATTAAATAAAATATGAAATCAAGTAGTCCACAAACCGGTAATTACTTAACTCATAAATTCAAATAATTAAATCAAAAGCATTAAACACAACTAAAAATTGATCAAAAGAATTTTAATAATAAAATGAGGGTTCACAGAGTTTCCCTTCAATAATAATCTCCTAAAATAAAATAATTAAAACATGGAGTTCATCCTAGAATTGTAGAGAGATAATAACAAAATACAAATGATAATTGAAAGAATTACACTAGGAATAAATCAGGGCCCTTGGATGTCGTCGGAGGGATCAGTCGTCCGATCAAATCTCTCTCTTGGTCGAAGCCTACTGACTCTCGACTCGCCGTAGAAGAAAACCACACTTCAAAGCACAAATTGGATGAATGGTTTCGTCATCTATTTATAGGTGCGAACGAGACTTCATGTTAATTATGGGCGTAAATCGTACGACTGGATTTAAATTCACTGGATAAAAGTTGATATGGTCTCTCTGGATTTCGGCCAAAATGATTACTTCTTCTAATCATTACGCCCAAAATAATAGATTCTTCTTATCTTTACTCCCTTCTTCTAATCTCGGCCAAAATGATTAGTTCTTTCAATCATTACGCCCAAAATTATGTCATACATCGATTGTTGACCAATAAGTTTCAGCCATGCATGGATTACTTCATGTTACGCCCACAAAATCAAATTGCATTTCTTTAACCCCCAAGGAAGTTGACGTAAGATTTATCCAATGAAGGTGATAACCTCAATTTTACGCCCTTAATGTGATCATCTCGGCCAACATGTGATAAGATCTTGGAGTAAAGATAATTCCTTCATACCTATTTTGCTCAAAATCTGATTGTGATGTGGTTTACGACCGATAGTTCCAATGATAGTGCCATTTTGCCTGTAATAATTCTCTTGTGGATGATAATATTTTTTACACCTTATCTCATTTGCCAACTTCTTTGCAAAATAATTATAAAAAATAAGTAAATCCCTTCTTATTAAAATATTTAAAACATTAATAACCAAAATTGATAAATCCGAAATTATGATTAAAATTGACATAAAATGATGCATGCCATGATCAAATTACAGAAAAATTAATTAAAATAATAAACTAAAATATGTTATAATTTGCATGCATCAAGGACCCCTAACAACAATATGGTTTGGTGTTGGAAAACTGTTGGGACTGCTATTCAGGATATTAGGCTCGGTCACCAAATCCAGATTGGAACTGGAGTCTCCACCGGAGTGTTCCTTGATCTATGGTTATCATGTATTCTTTTCACGTTGTAATGCCCCCAAAATGTACCCCGCCAATGACCGAATATACTCTAGGGTCGTTATGAGACATGACTTACGTGTATAATAATTTGACCAAAATAAAACTTTGACTGGTCAACATAATAGGGGCATAATTGCGAAAGGAAACATAGCTATCATTTGATTAAAAAGAGGCATAATTAAAATCAATGCAGAAGTCTTAACAAGATAACATAACTAAGTCTCACATAATCTAAACATGATAGTTTGCATAAATAAATACAACTCGATGAAAATAAAAAAGAAGCTGAAGAGACTCGATTTCATGTGCAAATATCACCACGAGCTCGATCTGTCGCCTGCGCCATCATCCTTTTTACTGGGATAGGTTATTACCTGTGACATTGAATACACAGGGAAGGTGAACTTTCCCTGTGAGCTTTGACGTCCAGTACATAATAGTCATATGACATATAAACAGTAATGATGTCATAAATATAATAATAAATGATAGAGTCATGTAGTCATAATTGGTGCAATAACATCATGATCAAGAGGCATGATATGGAATGGCATAGCAGATATGATAATATGATAAGTGTAACAAGAAGTATAACATAATCATCTTTAAATTCATATGACAGTCGATCATAAGATTTAGAATCAACATCATAAAGGATCATAATATTATTGGGCATTGCCCATCATCATAATCATAATCATCTTTTCATCTTCATTATGTTACACTTATTTTGGAGTGTCTTTCAACTCCCTTTAACATAGGCGGTGGAGTATCTTTCGACTTCCTTTTGGCCAGGGCGGAGTATCTCAACGCCAAATATGGGCCGGTGGAGTATCTTTCGACTCCCTTTTGGCTAGGTTGATCGTCGTCAACAAAATATAAGAAGAGCTCTTCGTTTAGTATTTTTCATCTTTTATCTTTTTATAGTATAACTTATATTTGAGGTTTCGGGATTAAAGATCATGTTGATTGAGAGAAGATTTGTCTCAAGATAAAAATTATAATAACATCATATTTTTTGGCATGACAGAAAGATAAATAAACAATTAGAATTAATTTTGGGCTTCAGCGATTGTAGGATGGGTTTGAGTGATATAAAGATAAGGAATTTGAATGACTACTTCTGTAACTGCTACGATGCCATACGTTGCTATAACAAACATGAACTATACTTGGGTGTAATAATTCCATGCAACTGCTACAGTACTCCGTGGTACTGTAGCAACCGAGAACTGCCAACTAGCTAAAAGGTGTAAAAGGAAAAATGTGTACTAAATACATGACATACATCTATCAGAAATACTTTTATTACTTGAGTATTACGGCGAAAGAGAGATAATGCTTAGGCTGCAGATCAGATGAATCATAGCATAAGTAGATAATATATTTATATAGAAATATGGATAGACACACTCGTAATAATCCGCTACTGTACCTTTAGGTACCGTAGCGGTATGTATACTATCTTATCATATGAGGGTATATTGAAACTACAGTGCCATGCGCATCTCCTGTACATCTCATATACTATTTAGGTGTGATTAAAAAGATTCTAATGCTCCCAGAAGAACCGACCTGTTAGCGTTAAACATGAATAGATTTCATCTCTAGACTTATATGATCAACAATATAGTAATGCAGATGCACATGTGCCGGCTGTAACAAATGTCAAATCACACTAGGCATGGAGGGCGAGACGGCAAACGCGTATAATTATATATATAGTTTTCTTTTCATTCAGAAGACAGATCATGATGGTGTCCTAGTGCAGTGAGCCAAGAATCAAAGCAGACAGAGAAAAATCCTAAGGTGTACCTTTTTCCTTCGAATGCCACAGAAATCAGATCAGACGTCCTCGACGTCGACGTCTCCCACAGCGGCTTGGTGCTTCTTTCTCCTCTCCTGCTATCACAATGCAGATCGAAAACACCCCAACGTCATCTTAAGTTTTCTAGGGATTTATTAATATAAGGTAGCGAGGGTTTCGTGGGGGTAATGGACGGTTACGAGAATGAGTCAAGATATTTTTTTATTATTGTTTTTTTAACAAAGTTGTGGAACGTTACACACGTGGTGTCCGACTTTTATCAACATTAATTTTTTGGATGCTTTTGATTCTATGAAGTTTTCTGATCTTATCATTGATTACAATTGAAATTCGAATTTGCTTTTGGATATTTTTGGAGAGGCATTGGTTTCACGTATTTTATCTATGCACCTTCCGGCTCATGCTTGGATGACATGTGGGTGTGGTCTTCAAATTCTCATGGTTCTACAAGTTTCAGAGCTATATATGATATCTTAAGTCGCTGGTCCTTGCCGACGTGGGATCTGAACTGCACATCTGGAATAAAGTATGGCATATTCCTATCCCGCCCAAGATCCATATTTTTTTGTGCAAACTGCTCCATAACTACCACGGATAGTATAGGCCAGTTCAATTCTATTGTTAACCTGGCTTGCGCCCTCTGTAATAGGGAAATTGAGTCTTCCTGCCGACTGCAATTTTGGTCACATGTTCAGTCCAATGTGAATTTTAGTTTTGAACTGTTTGATTCTTGGCCAACCAACTCTTGGGTCTTGAGGGCCGCAACCTAAATCCCAGCTCAAAGTTAAAGTTGCAATTGCTTATTGCTTTTTGTCTCGGAACCATCGGAATAAGTTGTGCAACCATCCCGACTATCCGGGAAAAAGTTCTAGCTCATTTTAATGAGTTCACACCACATATATGAGACCCTTCCCCAATGCCCAATTCGGGTCCGGTGGGAGCCCCCTCCTCCTACCTAGGTGAAGTCATCTCGGACGGCTCCTTTATCGGAGTCGAGGATGGAGGAGCCAAAGTTTTAATCCAATCAACTGATGGTTCTTTCTTGAATTTAGGTAGGAGCAATGCATCTATATTGCAATTAGAGGCTTATGGACTATTCAAAGGAATTAGATGGTGCCAGATAAGAGGATTTTAGAATACCATATTGGAAAGCGACTCACAAGTTTTGGTATAGCTTGCCCACAAACAAGACAACCCCCACTTGGATAATCTGGCATTATGTAAACAACATATTAATTTTTTTATGTCTTTGAAATCAGGCATCGCTTAAGAGAAGTTAATGGTGTGACTGATTTTCTAGCAAATTTTAGTTGTTGATGTTCCAGTATGGGCGATATTATATGAGAGCAAGACCCCCGGTCTCCTCCATCATTTGTTTCTCGTAATAGATAATATATGGGAGCAAGACTTTTGGTTTTCATCGTAATAGATAATTTTCTTTCTAAAAAAGAAATTGCATTTCTTACTTTGATGACAATATTTTATATTAATGATTAATAAAATAAACATTAATATTTTAACTATAATATTATGATAATGATCATAATGAATTAATGTTCATTAAAATAAGAGGAAAATGTATATGTAAAGCATTTGACATAGAATGTGTGTAGAGCACTAATTTTACTTATAAACTTAATAAAATAATTATATATTAATTTAAAATATATATTAAATAGTAATATATAAGATTAATAAAATGATTAAATCAAGATCATGGAATTATTGGATGGACGTGATCAAACTATGATAACAAATATGAGTAATTCAAATATTGTAATTTATTTAACCTTAGATGATAAATTTTTATGATCAAATTATCCAAATAAATATATATTATTTCATCTAAGAATAAGCAATTTAATCATAAATTATAATTAATTAATAAGAAATAAGCACTATGAATGAGGTGCTCTACATATTCATTAACCTAAAAGAAGTCTTAGCACTAAATATTTAATGTCTTAACTCTATTAATTTTTTACAATATATAAATAATTATTTAGTTGTTGGAATAATTAAAATTAGATATCATAACAATATTTGTTGATATAGTTATCCAATATATACTACAATATTTTCAAAATTTTGTTTTTAAATAATTATTACTTTACTATAATATGATCATGGTATCTAGAAATTAATTATGAAAAATTCATAATGTTGTTTATTTATATTTGTTAAATTCAATATTTGTACCTTAGCTATAATATGAAAATAAAGTTAGATATCATAACTACAATTCAATATTTGTACCTTAACTATAATATATAGTTATGAAAATAAAGGGCACTTTCAAATTTAGCATCACATTTGATACATTAGAGCACATCTGTATGTGTTTAAAAAAAGTTTATACATGTATATTTTTATATTTCTCTCTATCAAATAAAAATATTAAATATTATTGTAACATCATAAAATTTCATTCCCAAATGTCAAGGACAATTAAGTCATTCAACTGCATTAGCCAGTTTGCTATCACATAATCATAATAAAAATACGATTTTCTACTATTGCAACGAAAACTTAAACCAATAAAATTAAATTAAATAATCTTTCAAATATAGCAGAATACTTAATCAAAACATGTTATAGAACTGGACTCTAATAGCCATTATTAAAAACATCTTTTGAAAACATAGTAAAAAGACTCCAAATTATCATGACTCTTTATAGCCTAAACCATTGTGCAATTTTTTTCGTCATGAGCTGAACCGTCATCATCCATACTTTAGTTACCTCCATGGATCCAGTGCGCAGGATTTTCCATTTAGAGTATTTAAAAGTCATGTAGTGCAATGCCATGATCCTAAATACGATACTACATGATTTGCATATTCGTTTTCATATGATAGAAAAATAGACATATGCATGTCATATACTTAACATATAATTTTACATGTCAATCAATAACAATAATCTATCATCATGCATATAATATGAAAGCATGGTAAGACATGTAAAATTAATCGTCATCATACTTTTAGTACGAGAACATTCATAACAATCATACAATTCCATAAGTACATTAATTATGATAGACATAAATAAATAATCTAAGATCACAAGGCACCAAGAGGGAGTATGAATTGGTGTTAAAATCGTCGCAAAAACTTAAAATCGATTCGTTAATATTTAAACCAACACAAAAGCGATCATATCACATACATATAATAAGGTAGAAAGGAGAGAGAAAGACAAACACAAGGTGCACGATGATTTGATTTGTTGATGAGATTCGGCCACACCTAGGTCTTCGTCCCCGCCTTGACTTCTTGATCTCGAGGCCGTCAGATATTCTACTAAACACCCTTCCTTCGTTTCAAATAGAGGAAGCAAGAAATTCTTTACAATACACCACATTTTCTCCGCTTCGAGAGGTAAGGCACACATCTAATCATAGGAAGCTTATCTTTTCTCTAGTCCGAGAGGTAAGATAAAATATTTTACACATGAACTCACACCAAATCTTTGAGACGTCATCTTTTAGGGAAGTTGCGACTGTCCTGTGATGGTCATGGTCCCCCGCCATCACGAAGCTATTATTAGCGCTACTATTGGAGGACGGCTTGCCGTGATTTGATCTCCCACTGGCCTACATGAAAGAGACAAGAAGTTTTTCTTAATTGACTGACCCCTCCCTATTGAATTCAATAACTCCAAAGATTGAATTGAATTGAATGAAAATTGAATTGAATCGAATCATGGTCAGTTGGATGTTGACGTTGACCGGCTTTGCCTCCGCCCATCGAATTGAATTGAAATTGTTATTGGTCGATGACCATTGATATTTGTATGCAATTGAAATCGTTAAATCGGATAGCGCCATAGTGATCAGGCATAATTGTTAATTGATAATCGTTAATTGATTGGTCCTATAACCTCTTACCTGATCATCTTTATTGATTTATGTCTTTATTGATATTGATTATTGAGCTCTATCCTGCCATATTGATCTCTCTATTGCTCTATTGTTTATCGTTTCTTATTGATATTGATTTATTGAACACTTTTGATTTATTGTATATTGTTATGGTTAGACGACGTACTGAGTATTTTTATACTCATGGGTTTTTTCCTGCATCTAGATTCATGCAGATGAGATGATAAAAGATAGTGATGTAGGTGATCAGGCTCAATGACTGAAATGTTGCACATGATGTACGATTTAGTCCTACTAGATTATTGGATTAGCTTTTACTTTCCGCATATTTAGTATGATGGAGTCATGAACATTTCTAGCTCCTTGTAGACGATCTTATTATTATTTCCGCATTTTATAAAGTTCATTTTCAGCACAATTAATTTTAATAAAATAGTGTAGCGTCTTTGGGACGACTATGAGCACGTGAAAGTCATGTGGGGGAGTTACAACTACAATTCAATATTTGTACCTTAACTATAATATATAGTTATGAAAATAAAGGGCACTTTTAAATTTAGCATCATACTTGTCGTCATCTTTGATACATTAGAGCACATCTGCATGTGTTTAAAAAAAGTTTATACATTTATATTTTTATATTTTCTCTCTATCAAATAAAAATATTAAATATTGTTGTAACATCATGAAATTTCATCTCCAAATGTCAAGGATAATTAGGTCATTCAACTATACTAGCCCGTTCGCTAGCACATAATTATAATAAAAATATGATTTTCTACTATTGCAACAAAAACTTAAACCAATAAAATTAAACTAAATAATCTTTCAAATATAGTAGAATAATTAATCAAAAGACTCCAAAATATAGCCATTATTAAAAACATCTTTTGAAAACACAGTCAAAAGACTCCAAAATATCATGACTCTTTTATAGCCTAGACCATTGTGCAATTTTTTTTGTCATGAGCTGAACTGCCATCATCCATACTTTAGTTACATGCATGGATCTAGTGTGCAGGGTTTTCCGTTTATAGTATTTAAAAGTCATGCAGTGTAATGCCATGATCCTAAATAGGATACTACATGATTTGCGTATTCGTTTTTATATAATAGAAAAATAGACATATGCATGTCATGTACTTAACATATAATTTTACATGTCAATCAATAATAATAATCTATCATCATGCATATAATATGAAAGCATGGTAAGACATGTAAAATTAACCGTCATCATACTTTTAGTACGAGAACATTCATAACAGTCACACAATTCCATAGGTACATTAATTATGATAGACACAAATAAATAATGTAAGATCACAAGGCACCAAGAGGGAGTGTGAATAGGTGTTAAATCGAAAAATATTGATTTTATGAAAATCGTCGCGGAAACTTAAAATCGACCAACACAAAAGCGATCATATCACATACATATAATAAGGTACAAAGGAGAGAGAGAAAGACAAACACAAGGTACACAATGATTTGGTTTATTGATGATATTCAGCCACACCTAGGTTTATGACCCCACCTTGACTTCTTGACATCGAGACCATCGGATATTCTACTAAACACCCTTCCTTCGTCCCAAATAGAGCAAGTAAGAAATCCTTTAAAATACACCACATTTTCTCCGCTTCGAGAGGTAAGACACCTCTCATCATAGGAAGCTTATCTTTTACACAAGAACTCACACCAATTCTTTGAGCAAATATTTCTCTTTCTTACAATATAAAATTCACAAGAGAAGAGAAAGAAATAAAATATTTGCAACTTGAAACTCAAATGGACTTCTCAAATATTCTTCCCATTTTTCCTTAGAAGTCTTGATGATTCCTGCACCTTTGGGTCCTTTTTTATAGCCTTCTTAACTCCATTTAGCCGTTGGAGCTAGTTTCCTAATTTTAGAGCTAAAATATGACTATTATAGTGCATTCTGCGTGTTGACCGGTCAACCGTTCTGCCCCATCAGTCAATCGATACACTATTTTTTAAAAAATGAACGTTGGTGAATTTTGCACTGTCCGATCGACCAGTACATCGACGAACATAGTCTCAACATTCTGTTTGCTGAAATTGAACAATTTCTGCACTGGTTGATCGATCGATGTATCTAGCCGATCGACCAGTATTCCGATTGTTAGGTCGACTGTCCTGCACTATTTTATGCATAACATTTTACACAATTATTCAAATGAAATAATTTTTTATTCTAGGAAAAACTAACAGAATTATCTACAACTTTGATATTCATCATTAATCCAAAATCTAATTAGATCATAATCAAATATTGATTCTAAATTCAGTATACAAAATTGTCCATTTCAAATAAAATATTTTAAAAATTTACTCTTTTATACATAACTTTTCATACCAATATCCAAATGAGATGATTTTTTATTTTATGAAAAGCTAGCAACATTATCTATAATTTTTATATTGCTCTCTTGATCCAAATCTCATGATAAAATACTCAACTATTAAGTGCAAATTCAGCACATAAAATAAATTTCAAATTTAAATTTTCGAGCTTTACTTAAATCCAAATGAGGTGATTCTTTATTATCAACAAAGATAAGAGAATTATCTATCACTTTTATATTCACCCTTTAATGTAAATCTCGTGGAAACATAAACAAATATTAATCGAAAGTTGAATGTATGCAACAACTCATTTCTATTTAAACGTTTTTAGCATTTTAAATATAACTATAGTCTTTCGATGTTTGTATCATCA
Organism: Pontederia crassipes; assembly: GCA_030549335.1. Classification (NCBI taxonomy): domain Eukaryota; kingdom Viridiplantae; phylum Streptophyta; class Magnoliopsida; order Commelinales; family Pontederiaceae; genus Pontederia; species Pontederia crassipes. Next base: position 55,052,800 of record CM060189.1, on the reverse strand, counting down.
AAACATAATTATATATGGTATAAAAACTTTGCTCCAACAAATAACACAACTTACAATGAATTAACATTAATACGAATAATAACTTGATAACAATCATAATGAATTGTCATTGTTAAAAATAATAGTGGAGTAAATTTAAATGTTAATTAGTATTATATAATTTATTAATACTAACCATTTTTTTGTTGAAGTTAACACATATATAACCACACTTACATCCATATTTATGCATCTATTGAAAAGAAAATATAGAGATGCTAAGTAGAAGTGTCTCATTAAGCTATATAGCATTAAATTTATTTTCTAAATAAAAAATTATAAATAATGTTAGTTATGATAGATAACAATCGATAAATAATTCATATTCATGATTATATACATCATAACAATATTTTTAACTTTAGTTGACAATAACATATATTATATATTTCTATATATGCGCGCGCACACACACACACACACATATATATATATATATATATATATATATATTAGAATTATGTTTTAATTATACTCAAATTTTCACAATATCTAAATAATTATTGAGTTGTTGAAATAGTCAAAATTAGATAAATATTTTGCATAATTTGGAAGTTTTGATATGATACATAATATATGATGTAAATTATTAAAATAAATAATAAAATATTAAAAACTAGCTATTAAAAATATTAAAATAAATTTTGAAGTTTATTTTTTAAAATTTGCAATATTAAAAAGGAGAGTAAGAATATATCAGAGGAAGGATTTGCAACTTATCGATCTTTAATCAATAAATTCCCATAACTTTGATAAAAATATGTAGTTAATGCTAAAATAAAAATATCTAAACAAATTTTAATATTTATTTATATTAAAATCAAATGTAGTATTAATATATCATATCTAATCATATTAGAAGGAAGAAGCAACACACACACACACATATATATAGTATGAAAGTATCAAGTGTGGAATTTTCATGAATCCATATATTATTTAAATTATTTTTAATAAAAAATTATATTATATTAATTATGAAATATAACAATAAGAAATGAGAAATATGGGGTTTGAATCATACCAGAACTGACATATTCTTTTAGAAGGGGGGAAATGATGATGCCCTAGGAGAAATCGCTGAAATTTTAGAAGAAAAGAAAGACGATGCCGGTGAATCAGGGAGAATGGGAGAGAACACAATAGAAGGGAGGTTTTACTTAGCGAATGGGAGAACTTACCAGCGAATCAGGGAGACGATTGCCGACGTGAATCAGAAGGAGAAGGGAGTAAAGTGAAAGGGAAAGGGAAAAAAGAACGACTGCGTGGTGCGTATGAGAGGAAAATGGTGCGTGAACTGAGTTCAAGACGTATTTTTACATCCACCACCGACTTCAAATCCGACGGCCGCGTGGAATGCGTTGTATGAGCACCACCATTATATATCCATATATAAAATAAATTATATTAGTGTTAGATATCATAACAAAATTTGTTCGTATAGCTATCCAATATATACTATAATATTCTCAAATTTTGTTATCAAATAATTATTACTTTACTATAATATCATCATGATATTTAGTAGTTATGAAAATTCATAATTTTTTATTTATATTTTTAGATTTAATATTTGAAACTATAAATAGAGGACAATTTCAAATTTAATAGCATATTTGACACTCTCTATGATATAGAATAACACGTATAGATATCTAAGTATATGCTTGTATGTGATAAAAAAATATTATACATATATATGTATATATTTTTATATTTCTTTATATCAAATAAAAATATTGAACCTTGTAACGTATGTATAAGAAAATATTGAAATGATAATATTTAATAAAAATCATGAATATTATAACTATAATATTATAATAAAGTAATATTAATATTTTATAATTTAATGTTAACTTTTGTTGAAGTGAACACATATATAATTCACTTATATTTATATTTCTATATCTAAAGAAAAAAGAAATGTAGAAGATGACAAGTAGTGTTCTCTCACTAACCTATCTATCATTTAAAAAACTTAAAATAAAACTTTATAAAGAATTTGGTTATGATAGATAACAATAAATAAAATAATTTATATTAATGTAAACATAGTAACAATATTTTAACTATGGTTAACAATATTATATATTACATACTTCTATACACGTGTATATATATATATATATATATATATATATATATGCATAAAAGTAGAGATTCAAAAGTGTCACATGTCGAATTCTAGTGAATCCATACACTATTCAAATTATCTTTTAACAAGAAAATAATTTATATTAATTATAATATATAAAATAAATTATATTAATATAACATATCATGACAATTGGCATATATATCTTCAAAAGCTTGCTATCAAATAATTATTTCTTTACTATAATATCATCATAATATTTAAAAATTAGTTATGAAATGTGTAATTTATTTATTTTTACAATTAATATTTAGAGCTATAAATATAGGAAACTTTCAAATTTAGTAACATACTCAATGTCTCGTTAATACAAAATATACGGATATATCTATGTAACTATAATAGCTATGTAACTACAAATATCTCAAGACAAAATAAATGATATTTTTAGATATAACTAATAATAACTAATATATAAAACCATATATTTTATTAAAATATATATAATCTTAGTGTAAGAATAAATCAATTGTTATCCAAATAAAATTTAACCTAAGGACATAAAACTAAATAAATAATTTTCATATAAACATATATAAACAATTAAAAGTACATTATTTGTAACTATTATCTAAAACTTTTTTACAAGTATGTTTAAATTATTAATCTACTTTATTGATTAAAAGCATTAATAAATGGTTATAAATGTGAAAATAGACATATTTACTTATATTATTTTCTAGGGAGGGTTAAAAAGAAAAGTCAATAACATATAAATTTTTGTTTTAAAAAATATAATTATACGATAAGTTTTATTTTGTATCATCTGAGCGGGGGATGCACGGGATACATACTAGTAATAGTAATAATAAGTAACTACTACTCTTCTATTATCCAAAATTAAATCTAACATTTATATTGTAGTATGATAATCCTTTCGAGAAGCTTGTATGCTAAAATTGTATTGTGAAACAATTATGTTACTAAGTAATTTGTTTTATTAAATGTTAGCTTATATATTTATAATTAATATACATTTTCATATGCATACCTTAATTTTTTTAAAAAAAATTGTCATATGTGTAACTCTAATGGGTACGTGTAATTCACCTATATGTATACAACATACATGAAGACTTCTAGCCATCGCATGAATCATTGCAAGCGACAAATAATCCTATGATTCATGGCAATTCATTTTATTATTATGAATATTATTATATTTAAAATAAAAAAAGATAGAGGAGGTGGTCGCAGGCCGTGCAACCTCAGGTGAGGGTGGTGCTGCTCCCCACTTGTTAACTTATATATACATATATACATATATATATATATGTATATATATGTGTGTGTAAACACACTTATATATACTTATTTTTTTAAAAGAAAATTATCATACCTGATAATCACAATGTGTAAAGTACTCCATCCGCACCTATGCAACATATATGAACACCTCCACATATGGTGCGGGGTCACTACAAATGATAAAATAATCCGTGATACATACCCATTTTATTACTACAAATATTATACTGTTTAAATTTAAAAAAAAAAAGCTTAAAGGGAGTGACCACAGCCCCTTGCCACCTCATGCGAGGGTGGTGCTGCTCTCCCACCCACCCAAAGAAGGAAAGGGCAAAAATGGTGGGTGACAGTCCAAGGGGTGAGGGACGAAAATTAAATAGAAAATAATCAAGTGAAGTTTTCATTCTTCAAAGAAGAATTTTAAACAGAAAATATTCACTAAGAAATAAAACAAGGAGAAATATTTATGCATAACGCTAATGGATAAGAGAAAGGAAAATGAAAACCAGCGTCATTAACCAGCAAACACTACCCCTCCAACGTTATCCTATCAATATTTATGTTCTCTATTTACAAGAAAAAGTTATGATCAAAAAGGAGAAAATAACATATTTCACCATGTCATTTATATATGATATAAAAGGCATGATCGTAAAACGAAGATGGAAAATTTTTATGCATCACACGTATTCATGCATTTGCCTCCTCTCTCTTGCCTTCATGATCGCTAGAAAATAACACAAAAGGAGAAATTTTTATGCTTAGCGCTAAAGTTTAATATTGATGTGTGATGATCATTCTGAGAAGCGTGCTAAAATTATTTCATGAAATGTTAATTTATTAATATATTTATAATTAATATATATTTTCATATCCGTATCTTACTTTTTTTTTAAAAATATCATACCTCGTACTTGTAGTGGGTACCGATGCTGCACCGGTACCTACGCAACATATATGAACACTTCTAGGCTTCACGAGTCAATGAAGGCGAAAAATGATTCTGTTATGCATGTCAACCAATTTTGTTATTACAAATATAATTCTCTTTAAAATTAAAAAAAAAAGATAAAAGGAAGTGACTGCACCCCATGCAACTTCTCCTCACCCATCCACCCAAAGAAGGTAAAGGCAAAAAAGTTGGTCGCCATCATAAGTGTAAAGAATGAAAACTAAATAGAAAATAACCAAGTGAAGTATCGAAGAACATTAAATAGAAAAATATTCACTAGAAAGTAACACAAAATAAGGTGAAATTTTTATGCTTAGCACTAATGAGTAAGGAAAAGAAGAAAATAAAGCCAACATCATTAACCAGCAATAACTAAGATATCCCATCCAACCTATCTATATTTATGCTCTACTTAAAAAGAAATCAACTTATGAAATGTTAACTTATTGCATATATTTATAATTAATATATATTTCCATATCCGTACTTTATTTTTTTTTAGAAAAATAGTTGTAGTGGATACCTATATTACACCCGTACCTATATGAACACTTCCAAGCATCGCAGGGGTCATTGCAAGCTACAAATGATCCCATGGTAATGGCGACCCATTTTATTACTACAAATATTACTCTGTTTAGCTTTTTTTTAAAAAGCTAAAGGATGTGGCCCCCTCGGATACCTCAGGTGTGGATGGAGATTCTCCCCACCCACCCAAAAAAGGCATGGGCAAAACGGTGGGTGGCCGCCAGAGGGTGAGGGATAAAAATTAAACAAAAAATAACCAAGTGAAGTTTTCATTGATAAAAGAAGAACATTGACTAAGATGGTTTATCCATCCAAAGGCATCCTATCTGTATCTATATTTATGCTTTCTATTTACAAAGAAAAGTTATGATCGTGAAGGAGAATCTGCAGATATTTTGTGATCCTTCCTATTGATACAAAACTTTCAAATCAATTTAAAACATTGGAATACAAGGCTTCTTTCATAACAAGAGCATGTAACAAGATGGAGGAGAATAAAAGACACACCACCATGCATAAGAGATCAACAACACATTTCTCCATGTCATTATATATGATATCGAAGACATGATAGAAAAATGAAGACAAAAAGTTCACAAACGAAATGCAAAACAAAAGGACAGGTAAGTATCACATGTATTCATGAGTTTACCTCCTCGCTCTTGCCTTGATGATCGCTAGAAAAGAACACAAAAGGAGAAATTTTTATGCTTAGCGCTAAGGTTTGATATTGATGTGTGATGATCCTTTTGAGAAGCTTGTATGCTAAAATTGTGTTGTGAAACAATTATGATATTTATTATAATTTGATTTATGAAATGTTAAAACTTATTAATATATACATAGGGGTTGGGACTGTGTGGACCCAAATGAGATCCACACAAATGGACTACCACTAATGTATAGATAAGATATAAAATCATTATAAATTTATTTTAAAAGATGTTTATCAAGAATCACATGCAATGGTAGGTCCACACATGTGGACCCATTTGTGTGGATCCACATATTCCCTAAATCCATATATATATATATTAATTAATATAATTTTCATATTCGTACCTTTTTAAAAAATGGTGGGTACCTATGCTAAACTTGTACCTACGCAACATACATGAACACTTCCAGGCATCACACGAGTCAATGCAAGAGAAAATGATCCCATGATACATGACGACCAATTTTATTAGTACAAATATTATTCTGTTTAATTTAAAAAAAAGATAAAGGGAGTGGCCGCAGCTCCATGTCCCATACAACCGTAGGTGAGGGTGATGCTGCTCCCGGCCCATCCATCCAAAGAAGGGAAGGGTAAAAAGGTTGTTGGTGGTCGTCGAAGGTGTAAAGGACGAAATTAAATAGAAAATAATCAAGTGATTTCATTGATCAAAGAAGAACATTAAATAGAAAAATATTCACTAGAAAGTAACACAAAACAAGGAGAAACATTTACACTTAGCGCTAGTGGATAAGGGAAAGAAAAAAAATAAAGTCATCATCATCAATCAACAATTAAGATGGTTTACTCATCCAACTAACATCCTATCTATATTTATGCTCTCCCGAAAAAGAAATCAACTTATGAACCGATAACTTATTGTCTATATTTATAAATAGTATATTTCTGTATCCATATTTATTTTTTTTAAAAAATTATCTGTACTTTATTGCACTCATACCTACGCAACATATATGAACACTTCCAAACGGGTGCATGAAGCATGCCTTGAGGGTAAATATGGGTAACTTTGACTTGGTAGGACATGTTTTAATAAAATCATATGGGCCGAGGCTCAAAACGGATAATATCTTACACAAGTGCAAGGATGTTACATATATATATATATATATATATATATATATATATATATGTATGAAGCATGCTTTGAATTAGTTCCACATATATAAGTCACGAAAGAGATGCTAAGTATATATGAGAATATGTCCTTGTTCAGGTGTGACATATTTTGAGAATACCATGCAAGCAAAGGTCCATAACAAAAAATATCATGATCAGGAATGTTACATATCAGAGCCACTCCGCGTGAACCTTTATGCATTGTGGGATGTGATAACTCAACGAAAACGTTGAGTCCCCTAAGGGAGGAAGGATGTATGAGACATGTCTTGAATTAATCTCACATATATAAGTCACGAGAGATATACTGGGCATATATGAAAACATGTTGTTCAGATGATGCGTTTTGAGAAAATCATGATACATGTTACATTCGTTGATTTGGAATGTTACATATGCCATCACACGGGTCACTACTTACAACAACAACAACAAAGCCTTATCCCACTAGGTGGGGTCGGCTACATGAATCATACGACGCCATTCCGCTCTATTCGTTGATCCATGTTCATGAGATCGACAGGGTTTTACGCTGGCTGTCGGAGCCTAACACAATTAGACCTTCAACCATACAATTAGACCATGATCTTGTCATTGGTAACATAAACTTACAATTAACTTGTAGTGTCTAGAATACGATAAAAGAAAAAGAACAACCTGCTGAAACCCTAACAATGATTGATTGATCGTGTCATCTAACATGATAACAAAAGGAGTCGTGTGATTGATCATTTATGGGAGAGATAGGACATATTCGAGTTTACCAGATCGGCGGGTGAGGATTACCACTGATTCGGAGGAGAAACCTCCTCAGACTCCAGCAAGTCAGAACTGTGCCGTGCTGAGAACATTCAACATGTCTTCTTTCAGCGCAGTGCTTAGCTTGCAAGCTGAGAACATGGCATGGAAATATGCATCTATACAAGTTTCCATGCTGAAATATGAAAGCCTTGCAAGACTTTCATAATCCCAGAGGTCGCACGTAAAACTTTACTAATAACAAACAACTTCTAGAGAATTCTACATGGGGACCAATTTTATTACTAAAAGTATTATTTTGTTTATTTTTTTTAAAAGCATAAGGATACCTTAAATGAGAGTGGTGATGCTCCCCACCCACCCACCCAAAGACGGCAAGGGCAAAATGTTGGGTGGTTGTCCGAGGGTGAGGGATAAAAATTAAATGGAAAATAATCAAGTGAAATTTTCATTGATCAAAGAACATAAAATAGAAAATAATTAAGGAAGAGTTAAGATAATGAAGGAGAAAATAATAAATAGAGATATAGTGATCATTCCTACCAATGCAAAACTTTCAAATTAACACGGGGCTTCCTTTATAACAAGAGCATGAAACAATATGGAGGAAAAAAAACACACCGCCATGCACAAGAGATCAACAACACATTTCTCCATACCCTATATCTTAGGTGGATACATCGAAGACAACATAGAAATACGACGACAAAAGATTCACAAGCGGAATGCAAAAGTAAAGAACAGATAAATATCACTCGTATCCATGCATTTAACGGTCACTAGAAAATAACACAAAACAACGAGAAATCTTTATGCATAGCGCTAATGGATCAAGGAAAAGAAAAACAAGGACTAGGATGATTTACCCATATAGGAGCATCCTATCTATATTCATGCTCTCTATTTACAAGTTAAAATCATGAAGGAGAAAATAATCAACAGAGCTATTGTGATCCATCCTATTGATGCAAAACTTTCAAATTAGTTGAAAACATTGTAACACATGGCTTCTTTCAGAACAAGAGCATGAAACAAGATGGAGGGTCAAAGAAAGCACCCGACATGCACAAGAGATCAACATCACATTTCTCCATGTCACCCTATCTTAGGAGGAAGATATCATAGACAAGATAGAAAAACGAAAATGAAAAGTTCACAAGTGGAATGCAAAACTAACAGACCAGATAGATATCACTCAGTATTCATGCAAATACCTCCTGGCTCTTGTGTTGATTATCAATAGAAAATAACACAAAAGGAGAAATTTTTATGCTTGGAGCTAATGGATTAGGGAAAGAGCTAATGGATCAAGGAAAGAACAAACAAAACCAACGTCATTAACCAGCAAGGACAAAGATGTTTTACTCGTGCAGAGACATCCTATCTATATTTGTGCTCTCTATCTACAAGGAAAAGATTAGATAATGAAAGAGAAAATAATCAGCAGAGCTATTGTGATCCTCCCTATCGATGCAGAACTTTCAAATCAGTTGAAAACATTGGAACACAAGGATTCTTTCTAAACACGAGAATGAAACAAGATGGAGGGGAATAAAAAGCACATCGCCATGCTCACAAGATCAACAAACACATTTCTCCATGTCACCCTTGGGTGGAAGATATTGAAGAGGAAATAGAAAAAATGAAGACGAAAAGTTCACAAGCGGAATGCAAAACTAAACGACAGATGAATATAACTCATATTCATGCATTTACCTCTTCGTTCTTTCCTTCACGATCATTAGAAAATAACACAAAAGGAGATATCTTTATGATTAGCTCTAATGGATTAGGGAAAGAAAAAAGAAAACCCACATAATTAAGAATCAAGGACTAATATGGCTTACCCATATAGAGGCACCCTTATATCTATGCTCTATTTACAAGTAAACATTTAGATCATGAACGAGAAAATAATCAGCAAAGATTGTGATCTATAGACGCAAAACTTTCAAATCAATTGAAAACATTGGAACATAAGGCTTCTCTCGTAACAAAGGGATGAAACATGATAGAGGGGAATAAAAGTACACCATGCACAATAGATCGACAACACATTTCTCCATGTCACCATAGAAGATATCGAAGACAAAATAGAAAAACAACAAATAAATATCACTCGAAGTTCACAAGCGGAATGCAAAACTAAAGAAAAGATAAATATCACACAAATTCATGCATTTACCTCCTCGTTCTTGCCTTCATGAGCACTAGAGAATAACACAAAAGAAGGTGAAATCTTTATGCTTAGTAGATCAGGGAAACAAAAAACAGAACCAGCAAGGACTAAGATGGTTTATCCATCCAGAAGCATCCAATCTATATTTATGCTTTTTATTTACAAGTAAAAATTAAGATAACGAAGGAGAAAATAATCAGCAAAGACATTGTGAATACACTTCCTATTGATGCAAAACTTTAACATCAATTGAGAACATATGACTTCTTTTATAAACTAGAGCATGAAACAATATGCAGGGGAACAAAAAGCACACTGCCGTGCACAAGAGATCAGCAACACATTTCTCCATGTCACCGTAGAAGATATCAAAGACAAGACAAAAAACCGAAGACGAAAAGTCCACAAGCGGAACGCAAAACTAAAGGACAGATAAATATCCATCGTATTCATACATTTATCTACTTCTTGCCTTCATGGTCACTAGAAAATAACACAAAAGAAAAGAAATATTTATGTATAGCTCTAAAGGATCAGGGAAAGAAAAAACAAAACCAGCATCATTATGCAGCAAAGACTAGGATGATTTACCCATCCTATCTATATTTATGCTTTGTATTTACAAGGAAAAGTTAAAATCAAGAAGGAGAAAATAATTGTGATCCATCCTATAGATGCAAAACTTTCAAATTAATTGAACACATTGTAACACATGGCTTCTTTCATAACAAGAGCATGAAAGAAGATGGAGGGGGAAAACACACACCACCATCACACGAGATCAACAACAAATTTCTCCATGTCACAATATCTTGGTGAAGGACAATAAAGAAAGAAGACAAAAAGTTCACAAGTGGAATGTAAACTAAAGGACATATAAATATCACTCGCATTCATGCACTTACCTCCTAGCTCTTGACTTTATGATCACTAAAAAATAACACAAAAGGAAAAATCACTTTACTCTAAGACTCTAATCTCCAAGAGCTTTATCATTGATTGTAATGGTTCAACTTTGGTTCGAAATAGAGTTAAAGTTCTTGTGATCTATCACCTCTTAGGACACCCAAAGGATGTAATAAGTATCTATAACTTATAGCTTTGAACCTTACTCTAAGACTCTAATCCCCAAGAGTTTTATCATTGATTGTAACGGTTCAATTTTGGTTCGAAATAGAGTTAAAGTTCTTATGATCTATCACCTCTTAGGACACCCAAAGGATGTAATAAGTATCTATAAGTTATAGCTTTGAACGTTACTCTAAGACTCTAATCCCCAAGAGCTTTATCATTGATTGTAACGGTTCAACTTTGGTTCGAAATAGAGTTAAAGTTCTTGTGATCTATCACCTCTTAGGACACTCAAAGGATGTAATAAGTATCTATAACTTATAGCTTTGAACCTTACTCTAAGACTCTAATCCCTAAGAGCTTTATCATTGATTGTAACGGTTCAACTTCGGTTCGAAATAGAGTTAAAGTTCTTGAGATCTCTATCACCTCTTAGGACACCCAAAGGATGTAATAAGTATCTTTAACTTTTAGATTTGAACCTTACTCTATGACTCTAATCCCCAAGAGCTTTATCATTTTTTGTAACGGTTCAAATTCGGTTCGAAATAAAGTTAAAGTTCTTGTGATCTATCTCCTCTTTGAGCACCCAAAGGATGTAATAAGTATCTATAACTTATAGCTTTGAACCTTACACTAAGACTCTAATCCCCAAGAGCTTTATCATTGTTATAACGGTTCAACTTCGGTTCGAAATAGAGTTAAAGTTGTTGTGATCTATCACCTCTTAAGACACCCAAAGGAAGTAATAAGTATCTATAACTTATAACTTTGAACTTTAATCTAAGACTCTAATCCCTAAGAGCTTTATCATTGATTGTAACGGTTCAACTTCGGTTTGAAATAGAGTTAAAGTTCCAAAGATCTATCACTTCTTAAGACACCCAAAGGATGCAATAAATATCTATAACTTATAGCTTTGAACTTTACTCTAAGACTCTAATCAACAATAGCTTTATCATTGATTGTAACGGTTCAACTTCGGTTTCAGATGGAGTTAATGTTCATGAGATCTATCATCTCTTAGGACACTCAAAGGATGTAATAAGTATCTATAACTTATAGCTTTGAACCTTACTCTAAGACTCTAATCCCTAAAAGCTTTATCATTGATTGTAACGGTTCAACTTCGATTCGAAATAGAGTAAAAGTTCTTGTGATCTATCACCTCTTAGGAAACCCAAAGGATGCACCTTGTGTTTGTCTTTCTCTCTCCTTTCTACCTTATTATATGTATGTGATATGATCGCTTTTGTGTTGGTTTAAATATTAACGAATCGATTTTAAGTTTTTGCGACAATTTTAACACCAATTCACACTCCCTCTTGGTGCCTTGTGATCTTAGATTATTTATTTATGTATATCATAATTAATGTACCTATGGAATTGTATGATTGTTATGAATGTTCTCGTACTAAAAGTATGATGACGATTAATTTTACATGTCTTACCATGCTTTCATATTATATGCATGATGATAGATTATTGTTATTGATTGACATGTAAAATTATATGTTAAGTATATGACATGCATATGTTTATTTTTCTATCATATGAAAACGAATATGCAAATCATGTAGTATCGTATTTAGGATCATGGCATTACATTGCATGACTTTTAAATACTCTAAATGGAAAATCCTGCACACTGGATCCATGGAGGTAACTAAAGTATGGATGATGACAGTTCAGCTCATGACGAAAATAATTGCACAATGGTTTAGGTTATAAAGAGTCATGATAATTTGGAGTCTTTTTACTATGTTTTCAAAAGATGTTTTTAATAATGGCTATTAGAGTCCAGTTCTATAACATGTTTTGATTAAGTATTTTGCTATATTTGAAAGATTATTTAATTCTATTTTATTGGTTTAAGTTTTCGTTGCAATAATAGAAAATCATATTTTTATTATGATTATGTGATAGCGAACTGGCTAATGCAGTTGAATGACTTAATTGTCATTGACATTTGGGAATGAAATTTTATGATGTTACAATAATATTTAATATTTTTATTTGATAGAGAGAAATATAAAAATATACATGTATAAACTTTTTTTAAACACATACAGATGTGCTCTAATGTATCAAATGTATCAAATGTGATGTTAAATTTGAAAGTGCCCTTTATTTTCATAACTATATATTATAGTTAAGGTACAAATATTGAATTGTAGTTATGATATCTAACTTTATTTTCATATTATAGATAAGGTACAAATATTGAATTTAACAAATATAAATAAACAACATTATGAATTTTTCATAATTAATTTCTAGATACCATGATCATATTATAGTAAAGTAATAATTATTTAAAAACAAAATTTTGAAAATATTGTAGTATATATTGGATAACTATATCAACAAATATTGTTATGATATCTAATTTTAATTATTCCAACAACTAAATAATTATTTATATATTGTAAAAAATTAATAGAGTTAAGACATTAAATATTTAGTGCTAAGACTTCTTTTAGGTTAATGAATATGTAGAGCACCTCATTCAGAGTGCTTATTTCTTATTAATTAATTATAATTTATGATTAAATTGCTTATTCTTAGATGAAATAATATATATTTATTTGGATAATTTGATCATAAAAATTTATCATCTAAGGTTAAATAAATTACAATATTTGAATTACTCATATTTGTTATCATAGTTTGATCACGTCCATCCAATAATTCCATGATCTTGATTTAATCATTTTATTAATCTTATATCTATTTAATATATATTTTAAATTAATATATAATTATTTTATTAGGTTTATAAGTAAAATTAGTGCTCTACACACATTCTATGTCAAATGCTTTACATATACATTTTCCTCTTATTTTAATGAACATTAATTCATTATGATCATTATCATAATATTATAGTTTATTTTATTAATCATTAATATAAAATATTGTCATCAAAGTAAGAAATGCAATTTCTTTTTGAGAAAGAAAATTATCTATTATGATGAAAACCAAAAGTCTTGCTCCCATATATTATCTATTACGAGAAACAAATGATGGAGGAGACTGGGGGTCTTGCTCCCATATAATATCGCCCATACTGGAACGTCAACATCTAAAATTTGCTAGAAAATCAGTCACACCATTAACTTCTCTTAAGCGGTGCCTGATTTCAAAGACATAAAAAAAATTAATATGTTGTTTACATAATGCCAGATTATCCAAGGGGGGGTTGTCTTGTTTGTGGGCAAGCTATACCAAAACTTGTGAGTCGCTTTCCAATATGGCATTCTAAAATCCTCTTATCTGGCACCATCTAATTCCTTTGAATAGTCCATAAGCCTCTAATTGCAATATAGATGCATTGCTCCTACCTAAATTCAAGAAAGAACCATCAGTTGATTGGATTAAAACTTTCGCTCCCCCATCCTCGACTTCGATAAAGGAGCCGTCCGAGATGACTTCACCTAGGTGGGAGGAGGGGGTTCCCACCGGACCCGAATTGGGCATTGGGGAAGGGCCTCATATATGTGGTGTGAACTCATTAAAATGAGCTAGAACTTTTTCCCGGATAGTCGGGATGGTTGCACAACTTATTCCGATGGTTCCGAGACAAAAAGCAATAAGCAATTGCAACTTTAACTTTGAGCTGGGATTTAGGTTATACTTCTTGTTACACTTATCATATTATCATGTTACACTTATAATATTATCATATTATCATATCTGCTATGCCATTCCATATCATGCCTCTTGATCATGATGTTATTGCACCAATTATGGCTACATGACTCTATCATTTATTATTATATTTATGACATCATTACTGCTTATATGTCATATGACTATTATGTACTGGACGTCAAAGCTCACAGGGAAGGTTCACCTTCCCTGTGTATTCAATGTCACAGGTAATAACCTATCCCAGTAAAAAGGATGATGGCGCAGGCGACAGATCGAGCTCATGGTGATATTTGCACATGAAATCGAGTCTCTTCAGCCTCTTTTTTATTTTCATCGAGTTGTATTTATTTATGCAAACTATCATGTTTAGATTATGTGAGACTTAGTTATGTTATCTTGTTAAGACTTTTGCATTCATTTTAATTATGTCTCTTTTTAATCAAATTATAGCTATGTTTCCTTTCGCAATTATGCCCCTATTATGTTGACCAGTCAAAGTTTTATTTTGGTCAAATTATTATACACCTAAGTCATGTCTCATAACGACCCTAGAGTATATTCGGTCATTGGCGGGGTACATTTTGGGGGCATTACAATGTGAAAGGAATACATGATAATCATAGATCAAGGAACACTCCGGTGGAGACTCCAGTTCCAATCTGGATTTGGTGACCGAGCCTAATATCCTGAATAGCAGTCCCAACAGTTTTACAACACCAAACCATATTGTTGTTAGGGGTCCTTGATGCATGCAAATTATAACATATTTTAGTTTATTATTTTAATTATTTTTTCTGTAATTTGATCATGGCATGCATCATTTTAGGTCAATTTTAGTCATAATTTCGGATTTATCAATTTTGGTTATTAACGCTTTAAATATTTTAATAAGAAGAGATTTACTTAATTTTTATAATTATTTTGCAAGTCGGCAAATGAGATAAGGTGTAAAAAATATTATCATCCACAAGAGAATTATTATAGGCAAAATGGCACTATCATTGGAACTATCGGTCGTAAACCACATCACAATCAGATTTTGAGCAAAATAAGTATGAAGGAATTATGTTTACTCCAAGATCTTATCACATGTTGGCGGAGATGATCACATTAAGGGCGTAAAATTAAGGTTGTCACCTTCATTGGATAAATCTTACGTCAACTTCCTTGGGGGTTAAAGAAATGCAATTTGATTTTGTGGGCATAACATGAAGTAATCCATGCATGGCTGAAACTTATTGGTCAACAATCGATGTATGACGTAATTTTGGGCGTAATGATTGAAAGAACTAATCATTTTGACCGAGATTAGAAGAAGGGAGTAAAGATAAGAAGAATCTATCATTTTGGGCGTAATGATTAGAAGAAGTAATCATTTTGGCCGAAACTCAGAGAGACCATATCAACTTTTATCCAGTGAATTTAAATCTAGCCGTACGATTTACGCCCATAATCAACATGAAGTCTCGTTCGCACCTATAAATAGATGACGAAACCATTCATCCAATTTGTGCTTTGAAGTGTGGTTTTCTTCTACGGCGAGTCGAGAGTCAGTAGGCTTCGACCAAGAGAGAGATTTGATCGGACGACTGATCCCTCCGACGACATCCAAGGGCCCTGATTTATTCCTAGTGTAATTCTTCCAATTATCATTTGTATTTTGTTATTATCTCTCTACAATTCTAGGATGAACTCCATGTTTTAATTATTTTATTTTAGGAGATTATTATTGAAAGGGAAACTCTGTGAACCCTCATTTTATTATTAAAATTCTTTTGATCAATTTTTAGTTGTGTTTAATGATTTTGATTTAATTATTTGAATTTATGAGTTAAGTAATTACCGGTTTGTGGACTACTTGGTTTCATATTTTATTTAATTAAATTGAATGAATTATTGTGAAATTAAAAATTGACATAGGTCTAATATCGAGTGTGTGGAGAATTAGACCTGTGTGGTCTGTTAATCTATACTAGTTTGTTGGGTGATTAATAGTTTAGGATTTTCATATTAATGCATCTTAATTTTAATCTCATCTGCATGAATACTAGTTTGTGGGAGTTCAAATTTTGATTAAATTTAAGATACTTTGATTTGCTTGATTAAATAGTAAAATTATTAGTTTGTGGACTCTGTTATTTTAATCTTGTAAATTAATAACTTAGGAAAATTCCTAATCCATCTTAAGAATTTATTTTTTTCTTTTCTGGTTCACATATTTATTCTTAATTTGTTATCATCCTAAGACCAACTTCAACACCATTATCTTATCTTATTATTATCTTATTTTAATATTTATTTTATAATTAGAAGACTTATTTTCAAAACCTATGTTTTTCCTCTCTTATTAATTGATAAAATTAGATATTAAATTAATAATATTCTTCATGGTTCCATACTCATTATTCTTATTTACTATATTACTTGCGCGACTAGTGCACTTGCTAGCGATTTTATTTTATTACATAATTTTACGCATCAAGTTTTAGGCGCCGTTGCCGGAAAATATTTATTAATTGATTTCTGAGTTTATAAATTATTAGGATATGTAAATATTTTTTTGTAAATTATTTTTCTGTAATTTTCTGTAAATATTTATCTGATGTGAATATGTATTGTTGTATTATTTGTTTTAATTATTCGTGTAAATAATCTAATAATTCTTTTTCTTCTGCAGATAAAAATTCACGAGATTTTCATTTATTTTCAGATTAGTACCAAATTTGTTGGCTCTCGGTTGTTTTGCGGCCGACATGTTTGATTTTCGGAACTTTATTTTTCGCCATGATTAATGCGTACTATATTGATTTGACTTTGTATCAACCAATTTACATATGGTCTCTATTTTGCGCCCTATTAGGGTCAAGTTTCGACTTAATCCACTTACGCCCGGTGTGACTTTTATTCTTTTAACGGTCATAATTCTTATCATTTGTCTCCTTGCTTTATACGTAAGAGTTGGATTAATATGACTTTCAATTTGCTGATACAATTCTATTTCGTTCGAGGCGTGGACAACTTTCTGTTTGGCGGACAAGTAAATCAAGTTGTCGACATCATTTTGGTTCTTACGCGGAGGGTTTGTTTGCAGGGATTTAATTAATTTTTACGCCCAGGAGTCAATTTAATTCTCTTTCGGCCGTGATGATTAATTATTAATATTTTCGCCATGTTAATCTTGGGTTTTGGATTTTTTTTCTTGACTCCTCCGGAAGTTTGGCCCCAATCATTTTACGGAGTTTTACTTACGCCTTATCGGGTTATGGGGATTATTCGAGAGTTATAAATTGATATAATTATTTTTTAATATAGTTTGGAGATTCTATCGTTTGGAAATTTCACGTCTTCAAATTTCAGAGAGTTTTATATGTGACTTGCGATTAAAATTTCTAAACAATTTGGTGTTATTTTTGCTCATGGAATTCTTTTTATCGTACTTCATGCCATAATTTATTACGAAATTTTCTCTAATTCTAATTTGCATGGAATTTAATTTCAGCCAATCAATTCAATTTGAATTTTTCATATTATTAAAATTTTCAGCTCATTTTGTCACGAAATCAGCCATTGCCAATAAATTAAATTTTTTTATTGTAGTTTTTTTATCTGCATGTATTTTATTTCATATTTTATTTATTAATTTATTTTCTTTATTTTTATTTCTGACAATTAGTTGATGCAAGTATTATTGAGGATCTAATCACAACTAATCCTGGAATTTTCTGATAATTCCATACATCGCACCGGGAGTTCAAATCCACTTTCAAAATTTAATCATGAAATAAAATTGAAAGAACAGCTCGTCGATTAAAGAAGAATATTAGAAAGATGGCTGAATAAGCACACAACAATCAGAGACAGGAACAACAAAATGAAATAGTGCATCCAAAAAATAATAATTAACATCACAATTTGTGGAGGACTACATGAAGACCCTCACAACCACCTTGACAAATTTTTTGTCACCTTGAGCATTTTTAAAAATAATAATGTTTGTACTGACGTTATTCTTCCACAATCTTTGCGTAACAAAGCTTCTACATGGTTCAAAACTTTGCCTACAGGATGAGCCAGTAGAAAAGTTTGTTGGAAAATATTGTCCACCACAAAAAGCAGGCAAGTATCGAAGAGAGTTAAGGGTATTTGTTCAAGGCAATAATGAGACATTATATGAGGCATGTGAATGAGATAAGGAACTATTAGCCAGAGTTATAATAGAATTTCAAAGTGGCAAGTGATTGAAGATTTGTACCATGGATTACGAGTTGCAAATCAAGATAAGCTTGACCAATCAACTAGGAGGATCAATGCTGGGATCCAAACGCTTTAGTGAGATACAAGATATTATTGAAGTTGTAGCCCTCAAGTCAATCCAATAAAGGAGACCACCTCGCCGAACTCATGATGTACATGCTGCACCAGGAGTACAATCTTCTGAAGTAGTGGCTTGGCTGGAGTCACTTAATAAAAAATTTGAGCAAATGATGTTACTAATGGGAAATTCAAGTAATTATTGCCCTACAGGTAACACTTCATATTTAAATCAAATTGAAAATGTTAACTTTATTTCCAACCCATTTTTCAAGATTATGCTTGGAGACACAATCCAAAGTTTGCCTATAATCAGAATCAAGGCCAACATTTTGGTCCACCAAAAGATTATATATCGAAAAGGCAACCTCTCCAATAACAATCATCAAATCACATGCAGGAGATGATGGCACAAATCATAGACACCATGCAATCATTGCAAAAGGATATGGAATCTAGAGTCACTAGTCAGGATGCATCAATTCGAAATTTGAAAAGACAATTGGGCTATATGGTGACACAACTGACTAGACGTACATTGGGCTCTCTCCCAAGCAACACAAAGAAAAATCCAAGGGGAGAGAAAAATAGCCCTCGATCTTCGTCAGGACTAAGTCAAGTTGACAACTATAAATCAAAACTTTTCTATTTTCATTTTATTTTATTTATTTTTTTCATATTAGTTTTCAATTAGTTATTGATTAATACTTTAGTTACATTAGGATTAGTTTGAATGATTTATTTATTGATTTTTTAAGTAGACATTTTATTTTATTTTATTAATGGAGTCATCTAATTAATATTTCTTTTTGTGCACGAAATGGAATTCAGATAATCATTTCTTCGGGTACGTCGACCGAGCGCTCCGCATGCATGAATTAATATGTCGGGGCACATAAACGCCACCGGACCTCGGACATGGTAAGGCGAGATGACATAGCAGGGTGCCAAAGTTCGACAATCTACGCCAAGCACCACCTGACACCGACATGTAGTAATGACTCGTCAAGTCGGATTCTAATGCTATCTACAATCTATAACTGTTATAAAAGCAACATACATTCTTAATTGCCAAACAGGCAGGACACAACATTACTCCCCACGATTAAGAAGTTATGCAATTTTGAACGTGTGAATGATAACCCAATCTCGACGGCTGGAGCGAAGAATTATAGAAATTTTCTACTACTTTTTCATATATCTTAAGCGCATTTACATCAAAGCCAAGTCGACCTGATTACATCAACAATTGCTTTAAATCATATGACAATAATCATCCTAAATAAAACCAAAAAAAATTACAAATGAATGAAGGACGCGCGACGGGATTGCGGCGTGTGGGCTCAACGGCGAGGCGATCGAACTCGACGGCGATGGGGCAGCGCTGAGCGTGCACGCGGCGTGAGGGGGTGGCGACGCTCGGTGTGCGGGAGTCGACGGTGGTGTAGGTTTGCGGGAGGTTGTCACGGAGGTCAACAGCACCACGGCGGAGGTGATAGGAGGTTGGTGGCGCTCGGCGAGATCGAGGTGGGGTGCTCGATGTCAGATCTACTCGCCTATGGTTGGATCAGGCTCTCTTCACACGGAGATCTGGTCGGGGATTGATGAAGGGCGAGATCCGATGCTCGAGTCGTCGCGGAGGTTGCCGGCGCAGGGGGTAACCATCCTGCGCAGGGGGAGAAAACAGCCGTCTCCGCAGTCGTCCGCCATGCGCGGAGAGAGAGCAGAGGAGAGGAGAGCGGGGGTCAGCGGTGGGCAGATGAAGCAGAGGAGGTCGCCGCGCGGAGGTGAAGCGCTGAAGAGCTCGGATGCCGTCGCACGGTGGGCAGATATGCCGTGATGAGCGTTGGAGAGAGGAGTTGGAGGCTCGTCGGCGTCGGGCAGCCGCGCGCAGAGAGGAGGAGAGGTGGTGCGGAGTAGAAACGAAGAGGAGAGAGAGGAGAGGAGAAAATGAGACAATCTTAGGGTTTTCATCTTTTTATACCCTTGGAACCGGTCTGTGCGAACCATGGCAGATCGAATTCCGAACCACGAGTCGAACCAAGCCAAATCTCACTTAAATTTTTTAGATATGCGCCAACCGTCATTTAAGTTGTGGGGATACCCATTATTCTCTTTTATCTTATATCTTTTTAGCCTCTTTTTGTAAATGGAATAAAAAATATAAGATTACAATTATAATTAAAGAAAAGAATTACATGTATCGCCGACAGAACATTAAAATTTTATAAACTAAAATGATTTTTTTACGATAATACATCGGAACTCCTTACATTTGAACATTTTTTAAAGTTATAGAAGATGCAACTGTTATTTCTGTGTAATATAAAAAAATAAAATGTTCAAGAGGTAATATAAAAAAATAAGTCAGTTTTTAATTAATTGCTATATATATTTATAACTCTTTCGTATTTTCTAAAATTTAAGTTAATCAATATATATATATATATATATATATATTTATTTATTACATTAGTAGTTTTTGTGGGTGAAGTTTGAACCTCCATCGCTTCCGTGACCGTTGCCATCTCTCTTTCTCTAGTTCAAATCATTGTGGCACGTGCCTCAAGAAACGTTTCAAATCAATGCCAACCTCTTCGCCCCCGTCCTCATCGTCCTCCTCCTCGCGTCTCATTCCTTCTTCCGTTTCGCTGCCGCCGGCGACGTCACAGGTACAACTTCGCAAACACCTTCTGAGCTGTTCTCCTCCTGTCCCCTCCAATCCGCGATCAGGACTCGTCTTCACGTCGACAGTGCTCCTGCATCCTTCCAAGTTGCGCCTTCTGCCTCCGGCCGTGGCGGTTGACGAATCCCCTGGCGCTCGCCCTGGCATCGTCCCCTCACCTGCGACCGCCCCCGCTTCCGCGGCCTCTCCCGCCTCCGCAGCCCATCCAAGTACGCCCATGCCCTCAAGGTCCACATCTCCATCGCCCACGGCGACGCTCTCTTCCTCCTGCAGACAATGGATCTCTGCTTTCGCAAGTAAAGAACTGCTCCCGCTCCAAACCCTAATTCTTTCTTTTCTTTATGCTACATTAGATGTAATTGCTTATTCTTCCGCCGTCTTTTTAAATCCATTCTTGCACGAATTTGATGAAATCTTCTTGATTTTGTCAGGAATGCGTCGATTAGGTTGGGGATGTGCCTCGCCGCGCAGTGGGAGAAGCTCTCCAAAAACTCATGGTCAAGCAGCATCTCGCCTTATGAAGACGGGATTCTTTACGTGCGGATGCCACCCGACTCTTCGCTGATCGTGGCGGTGTCGACCCAAGAAGATGAATAGCTAATCTGCTCTACTTCTGTTAAGTATTCTTCAATTCTACGAATTGTTTCAAGTCATTGATCTTTTTTTTTTTTTTTTTTGAGAAGAAGTCATTGATCTTACTTCACAAGGCCTTTTCTTGCAGAGTAATATAAAAAATAAAATGTTCAAGATGTAATATAAAAAAATAAGTCAGTTTTTAATTAATTGCTATATATATATATATTTATAACTCTTTCGCATTTTCTAAAATTCAAGTTAATCAATATATATATATATTTATTACATTAGTAGTTTTTGTGGGTGCAGTTTGAACCTCCATCGCTCCCGTGACCGTTGCCATCTCTCTAGTTCAAATCGTTGTGCCAAGTGCATCAAGAAACGTTTCAAATCAATGCCAACCTCTTCGCCCCCGTCCTCATCGTCCTCCTCCTCGCGTCTCATTCCTTCTTCCGTTTCGCTGCCGCCGGCGACGTCACAGGTACAACTTCGCAAACACCTTCTGAGCTGCTCTCCTCCTGTCCCCTCCAATCCGCGATCAGGACTCGTCTTCACGTCGACAGTGCTCCCGCATCCTTCCAAGTTGCGCCTGCTGCCTCCGGCCGTGGTGGTTGACGAATCCCCTGGCGCTCGCCCTGGCATCGTCCCCTCACCTGCGACCGCCCCCGCTTCCGCGGCCTCTCCCGCCTCCGCAGCCCGTCCAAGTACGCGCACGCCCTCAAGGTCCACATCTCCATCGCCCACGGCGACGTTCTCTTCCTCCTGCAGACAATCGATCTCTGCTTTCGCAAGTAAAGAACTGCTCCCGCTCCAAACCCTAATTCTTTCTTTTCTTTATGCTACATTAGATGTAATTGCTTATTCTTCCGCCGTCTTTTTAAATCCATTCTTACACGAATTTGATGAAATGGTCAAGCAGCATCTCGCCTTATGAAGACGGGATTCTTTACGTGTGGATGCCACCCGACTCTTCGCTGATCGTGGCGGTGTCGACCCAAGAAGATGAATAGCTAATCAGCTCTACTTCTGTTAAGTATTCTTCAGTACTACGAATTGTTTCAAGTCATTGATCTTTTTTTTTTTCTTGAGAAGTCAGTGATCTTACTTCACAAGGCCTTTTCTTGCAGAGTTTCTGTTAAGTCAGGTCATTTTTCTCGCCTTGGGAGTGGTTATGATGATGATGGCTCACACTTTCAGTGGTATTATACTAAGGTGAGTTTGTGGACGCTTTAATTATTTATCAAGCCTCATGAATTTGTAGCCTGCAATCATATTTATGGCTAGATCTTCATATCGGAATGATTCTTAAACTTTGAGTTGTATTCCTCTGACAACTTGTCTGTTTGTTGCATAGTTGTTGTTACTTCCTTCTAAGAAAAAAAGATAAACAAAAATACTAAAAAATAAAGTTTTTACTTGCCAATTCTTCCATTGTGTCAGTTGGCAGAATATAGGAATAAATCAGGCAACTCAAATGCATTGTTAAATGCTGGATGTTCGTTATTAATGATTCTATTAACATGGATTTGCAACCCTTCTTATTCATTTTTTGTGCTTCTGCCAGTTGACAACTGAGATTACAATACTTGACCCACGATTCAGGACACATGCAGAATTATGTAATAGAAATTGTCCATCTTAGTTGATATTGACATAGAAAGGGTGATATACCATTCAGCATTCTTCTCCTATATTCAAACATTTGATGTAGACAACTTCCCTTTTATGTTTGGCTAGTTAACTTTACTACTCCGGTTATTAGTTTGTAATGTGTTTTGCTAAACTATAGTCATATGGTGATGCTAAAAGCAATTCATAAGGCAGATGTAATGCTTAGAGACGAATGATATTAAATGATAATACCTCAGTGTAAATTTTTTCAACCACTTGCTTGAGCCAGTGGTATTATACTATGGTGGAGACATGACCTTAGGCATCATCCTTGTCATACTCATGGTCCTATTTCAGGTGAGGTTGTGGACGCTTTAATTATTTCTCATGCCGTATGTATTTTGTAGCATGCAATCATATTTATAGCTAGATCTTCATAGCGGAGTGATTCCTAAACTTTGACTTGTATTCCTCTGAGAACTTGTCTGTTTGTTGCATAGTTATTATTACTTCCTTCTCAAAAAAAAAAAGTGGTTACTTGCCAATTCTTCTGTTAAATCAGTTGGCTGAATATAGATATAAATCAGGCAACTCAAATGCATTGTTCATTATTAATGATTCTATTAACATGGATTTGTATAAGATGATTGCTTATACTAAATCACCACAATGTGGTTTCCAACCTCTCTTATTCATTTTTATGCTTCTTCCAGTTGACAACTGAGATTACAATCCTTGACCCACGATTTAGGACACATGCAAAATTATGTAATACAAATTGTCCATCTTAGTTGATATTGACATAGAGAGGGTGATATAACATTCAGCATTCTTCTTCTATATTCAAACATTTAATGTAGTCAACTTCCTTTATGTTTGGTTAGTTAACTTTACTACTCCGGTTATTAGTTTGTAATGTGTTTTGCTAAACTATAGTCATATGGTGATGCTAAAAGCAATTCATAAGGCAGAGATAATGCTTAGAGACAAATGTTAATACATTAGTGTAAATCTTTTTTTTAAACACTTGCTTGAACCATTTCTCAGACTGAAAGAAAAAGCAAAAGCCAAAAGAGAAGGTAAAATATTGTCATTAACTGTTATACTCAAAAGTTCTCTTGCAATTTTTGCTTTCTCTTCTTTTGCGAGTTTTCACCTTCTAATATTTATTAATACATTTCTTCCATTCATCTTTACTGGCATTCAATGTGGTACTATAGTTGTTTCCCTTTGGCAGGTGGGTGTAGGAATATTTCTTTCACATTATCTAGGTTATTGTGTATAATTCTTGTTGAGATAGGCATAACTGAAGACATGCACAATCCTGTATGTTAGTTTCTCTGAAATTTTATAAGGAAAATTTCTCGCTACTTTTTCTGTGAAGTTTATCTGTACTTTTTTTTGGATCTATATGATTGAGACTTTATTAATTACTTGCTTACTCTCATTCAGAAAAGAAAAAAAAATCGCTTATTGCAAATGCAGAATACAAAATATTTTTTAACGATGATTTCTTGTGCTGCCCAGGGAACTAAATGCTCATTTGCAGGTCTACCTTCTAAAGGTTTCTTTTGCCATGCACTGGCTTTGTAAATGTGCAGCAAGTACATGCCCTGCTGCAGGAATTTTCTTTTTCTTTTTTTTATGTTGGTTTGAAATTTTATCAGTCACGACTCATGTCAACTCGTTACTTTCCAGATGTCAGTATTTGTTTTTGTGCTTAATACATTTAGTGTATTGTGTCGTTGCTATACTTACGACTATTGTGGTTGCTCATTGTATTTTTTTTTTTTTTGAGAACTGCTCATTGTATTATTAAGGTCCTAACGCCCAGCTTTAACCCTTGAAAGATGAGAATGGAAAAGAGAAAAAAAGGGTTTGACCTTTTTCTTCCAAATGATTGTTACTCAATTCTATGTTTGACAAATTCATGGTCATGCTACTTCCCTTGTAGGGTCATTTGTTGAATTTCAGTTGTTTTCTTTTTTATTTTATTTTGCTGAATGGGTGTCTATCAGCTTATTACTTCTAATAATCATAGTTCAACTGCAATTGGATATGCTTCTATCTCTGTAGTTCAAATTGTTGTTCCAACTGCCTCAAGAAACGTTTCAAATCCATGCCAACCTCTTTGCCCTCATCCTCACCGTCCTCCTCGTGTCTCACTACTTCTTCCCTCTCTGCCGCCGCCGGCGATGTCACAGGTACAACTTCGCAAACACCTTCTGAGCTGCTCTCCTCCATTCCCCTCCAATCCGCGATCAGGACTCATCTGCACGTCGGCAGTACTCCCGCATCCTTCCAAGTTCCGCCTGCTGCCTCCAGGCGTGGCGGTCGACGAATCGCCTGGCATTCGCCCCGGCATCGCGCCTTCACCTGCGATCGTCCCTGCTTCCGC
Source organism: Pontederia crassipes (assembly GCA_030549335.1). Classification (NCBI taxonomy): domain Eukaryota; kingdom Viridiplantae; phylum Streptophyta; class Magnoliopsida; order Commelinales; family Pontederiaceae; genus Pontederia; species Pontederia crassipes. Next base: position 55,026,772 of record CM060189.1, on the reverse strand, counting down.
GGCCTCTCCCGCCTCCGCAACCCGTCCAAGTACGCCCACGCCCTCAAGGTCCACATCTCTGTCACCCACGGCGACGCCCTTTTCCTCCTGCAAACAATCGATCTCTGCTTTCACAAGTAAAGAACTGCTCCCACTCCAAACCCTCTTCCTCCTACTACAAACTTTTTCAAGTCCTTGATATGTAGCTTACTTCATAAGGCTTTTTCTTGCAGAGTTTCTGTGAAATCGGGTCATTTTTCTCGCCTTGAGATGGTTAAGATGATGATGGCTCACACTTATGGCTAAGGTGAGCTTGTGGACGCTTTAATTATTTATCAAGACTCATGTATTTGTAGCTTGCAATCATATTTATGGCTAGATCTTCATCTCAGAGTGATTCCTGAACTCTGAGGTGTATTCCTCTCACAACTTGTCTGTTTGTTGCATAGTTGTTACTCAAAAAAAAAAGTTGTTACTTGCCAATTTTTACATTATGTCAGTTGACAGAATATAGATATAAATCAGGCAACTCAAATGCATTGTTAAATGCTGTATGTTCATTATTAATGATTCTATTAACATGGATTTGTATATGCTTTCCTATGCTAAATCACCACAGTGTGATTGTCTTTTCCAACCTGTCTTATTCATTTTTTGTGCTTCTGCCAGTTGACAACTGAGATTACAATCCTTGACCCACGATTCAGGACACATGCAAAATTATGCAACAGAAATTGTCCATCTTAGTTGATATTGACATAGAGAGGGTGATATACCATTTAACATTCTTCTCCTATATTCAAACATGTGATGTAGACAACTTCCTTTTTATGTTTGGCTAGTTAACTTTACTACTCCCAATATTAGTTTGTAATGTGTTTTGCTAAACTATAGTCATATGCTGATGCTAAGAGAAATTCATAAGGCAGATGTAATGCTGAGAGACGAATGATATTAAATGATAGTACATAAGTGTAGCTTTTTCCAAACACTTGCTTTAGCCATTTCTCAGACTGAAAGAAAAAGCAAAAGCCAAAAGAGAAGGTAAAATATTGCCATTAATAGTTGTCCTATGCATGTTTTTTTTTTCTTTTGCATTTGAATTCTTATGTTGCAGGGTATCAATATACTTCCTACAGGAGAAGGAGTTCTCTTGCAATTTTTGCTTTCTCTTCTGTTGCAAGTTTTCACCTTCTAATATTTGCTAATCCATTTCCTCCATTCATCTTTACTGGCAGTCAATGTGGTACTATAGTTGTTTCCCTTTGGCAGGTGGGTGTTGGAATATTTCTTTTACGTTGTCTATCTAGGTTATTGCGTAAAATTCTTTTTGAGATAGGCATGACTGAAGACATGCACATATGTTAGTTTCTCTGAAATTTTATAAGGAAAATTTCTCTCTGCTTTTTCTGTGAGATCTATCTGTACTTTTAATTCTATCTATATAATCGAGACTTGATTAATTACTTGCTTACTCTCGTTCAGAAAAGAAAAAAAATCGCTTATTGCAAATGCAGAATACAAAATATTTCTTATCGATGATTTCTTGTGCTGACCAGGGAACTAAATGCTCATTTGTAGGTCAACCTTTTAAGGTTTCATTTGCCATGCACTGACTTTGTAAATGTGCAGCAAGTATATTTCCTGCTGCAGGAATTTTCTTTTTCTTTTTTATGTTGGTATGAAACTTTACCAGTCATGACTCATGTCAACTTGTTACTTTCCAGATGTCAGTATTTGTTTTTGTGTTTAATATATTTAGTCTATTGTGTTCTTGTTATACTTACGACTATTGTGGTTGCTCATTGTATTATTATTATTTGAGAAGTGTTCATTGTATTATTAAGGACCTAACATCCAGCTTTGACCCTTGAAATTGAGAAGTGTTCATTGTATTATTAAGGTCCTAACATCCAGCTTTAACCCTTGAAAGATGAGAAAGGAAAAGAGGACAAAAAAGGCTTTGACTTTTTTCTTCCAAATGATTGTTACTTAATTCCATGTTTAACAAATTCATGGTCACGCTACTTCCCTTGTAGGGTCATTTGTTGAATTTCACTTGTTTTCTTTTTTTATTTTATTTTGCTGATTGGGCGTCTATCATCTTATCACTTCTAATAATCATAGTTCAACTGCAATTGCGTATGATTCTTCTGATGTGCCTTGTGATGGAAGAGCGTGGTTTGATTATTTGGGGTGTTCGAAAATTTGTCTTCTGATGCTAGAGCGTGGTTTGGTTATTGGGGTGTTTGAAAATTTGTCCTGACAGAAGAAAGCTTGGTAGATTCTGGCATTACTATTTTTGTTGAATGGGCCCTGATAGTTTATGTTGTTCTTATTTTTTAGTTATGCATTTAGTTTTCTAAGATATGGTGACAAGGAGAAATGTGCTTTTGATCTCTTGTGCATGGCGGTGTGCTGTTTTCCCCTCCATCTTGTTTCTTGTTCTTGTTATTTTCTCCAGACCCTTGTTATGAAAGAAGCCCTGTGTTCTAATGTTTTCAACGGATTTGAAAGTTTTGCATGATAATAAATGTCACAATATCTCTGTTGTTTATTTCCTCTTTCATGATCTTAACTTTTCCTTGTAGATAGAGAACATAAATGTTGATAGGATGCCTCCGGATGGGTAAACCATCTGATTACTTGCTGGTTAATGACACTGGTTTTATTTTTTCCCTGATCCGTTAGTTCTAAGCATAAAGATTACTCCTTTTGTGTTATTTTCTAGTCATCATAAAGTCAAGAGCGAGGAGGTAAGTGCATGAATACGAGTGATATTTAAATGTCCAGTTTTGCATTCCGCTTGTGAAGTTTTTGTCTTTGTTTTTCTATCTTGTCTTCAATGTCTTCCACCTAAGATATGGTGACAAGGAGAAATATCTTTTGATCTCATGTGCATGGCAGTGTGCTTTTTTCCCCTCCATCTTGTTTGATGTTCTTGTTTTTCTTTCATGACCTTGTTATGAGAAAAAGCCTTGTGTTCTAATGTTTTCAACTGATTTGAAATATCACAATATCTCTGCTGTTTATTTCCTCCTTCATGATCTTAACTTTTCCTTGTAAATAAAGAGCATAAATGTTGATAGGATGCCTCTGGATGTTAATGACACTGGTTTTATTTTTTTTCCCTGATCCGTTAGCTCTAAGCATAAAGATTCCTCCTTTTGTGTTATTTTCTAGTGATCATAAAGTCAAGAGAGAGGAGGTAAGTGCATGAATACGAGTGATAGTTAAATATCCTTCAGTTTTGCATTCCGCTTGTGAAGTTTTTGTCTTTGTTTTTCTATCTTGTCTTCAATGTCTTCCACCTAAGATATGGTGAGAAGGAGAAATATCTTTTGATCTCATGTGCATGGCAGTGTGCTTTTTTCCCCTCCATCTTGTTTGATGTTCTTGTTTTTCTTTCACGCCCTTGTTATGAGAAAAAGCCTTGTGTTCTAATGTTTTCAACTGATTTGAAATATCACAATATCTCTGCTGTTTATTTCCTCCTTCATGATCTTAACTTTTCCTTGTAAATAAAGAGCATAAATGTTGATACGATGCCTCCGGATGTTAATGACACTGGTTTTATTTTTTTCCCTGATCCGTTAGCTCTAAGCATAAAGATTCCTCCTTTTGTGTTATTTTCTAGTGATCATAAACTCAAGAGAGAGGAGGTAAGTGCATGAATACGAGTGATAGTTAAATGTCCTTCAGTTTTGCATTCCGCTTGTGAACATTTTGTCTTTGTTTTTCTATCTTGTCTTCAATGTCTTCCACCTAAGATGTGGTGACAAGGAGAAATGTCTTTTGATCTCATGTGCATGGCAGTGTGCTTTTTTCCCCTCCATCTTGTTTGATGTTCTTGTTTTTCTTTCATGCCCTTGTTATGAAAAAAGCCTTGTGTTTTAATGTTTTCAACTGATTTGAAATATCACAATATCTCTGCTGTTTATTTCCTCCATGATCTTAACCTTTCCTTGTAAATAAAGAGCATAAATGTTGATAGGATGCCTCTGGATGGGTAAACCATCTTATTCCTTGCTGGTTAATGACACTGGTCTTGTTTTTTCCCCTGATCCGTTAGCTCTATTTCTCCTTTTGTGTTATTTTCTAGTGATCATAAAGTCAATAGCGAGGAAGTAAGTTCATGAATACGAGTGATATTTAAATGTCCTTTACTTTTGCATTTCTCTTGTGAACTTTTTGTTTTTGTTTTTCTATCTTGTCTTTGATGTCTTCCACCTAAGATATGGTGACAAGAAGAAATGTGCTTTTGATCTCTTGTGCATGGCAGTGTGCTTTTTTCTGCTCCATCTTGTTTGATGTTCTTTTTTTTTTCATGCCCTTGTTATGAAAGAAGCCCTATGCTCTAATGTTTTCAACTGATTTGAAAGTTTTGCATCGATAATAAATATCACAATATCTCTGCTGATTATTTCCTCCTTCATGATCTTACCTTTTCCTTGTAAATTGAGAGCATAAATGTTGATAGGATGCGTCTAGATGGGAAAACCATCTTATTCCTTGCTGGTTAATGACACTGGTTTTATTTTCTTTCCCTGATCCGTTAGCCCTAAGCGTAAAGATTTCTCCTTTTGTGTTATTTTTTAGTGATCATAAAGTCAAGAGCTAGGAGGTAAGTGCATGAATGCGAGTGATATTTATCTGTCCTTTAGTTTACATTCCACTTGTGAACTTTTTGTCTTCTTTCTTTATTGTCCTTCACCAAGATATTGTGACATGGAGAAATTTGTTGTTGATCTCGTGTGATGGTGGTGTGCGTTTTCCCCCTCCATCTTGTTTCATGCTCTTGTTATGAAAGAAGCCATGTGTTACAATGTGTTCAATTAATTTGAAAGTTTTGCATCTATAGGATGGATCACAATTATTTTCTCATTCTTGATTTTAACTTTTCCTTGTAAATACAGAGCATAAATATAGATAGGATGGGTAAATCATCCTAGCCTTTGCTGCATAATGATGCTGGTTTTGTTTTTTCTTTCCCTGATCCTTTAGAGCTATACATAAATATTTCTTTTCTTTTGTGTTATTTTCTAGTGACCATGAAGGCAAGAAGTAGATAAATGTATGAATACGATGGATATTTATCTGTCCTTTAGTTTTGCGTTCCGCTTGTGGACTTTTCGTCTTCGGTTTTTTGTCTTGTCTTTGATATCTTCTACGGTGACATGGAGAAATGTGTTACTGATCTCTTGTGCACGGCAGTGTGCTTTTTGTTCCCCTGCATATTGTTTCATGCTCTAGTTAAAGTCATGTGTTCTCAATTGATGTTAAAGTTTTGCATCAATAAGAAGTATTCACAATGTCTTTGCTGATTATTTTCTCCTTCGTGATCTTAATTTTTACTTGTAAATAAAGAGCATAAATATAGATTGGATGCTTCTGGATGGATAAACCATCTTAGTCCTTGCTGGTTCTGTTTTTTGTTTCCCTGATCTACTAAGCATAAAGATTTCACCTTCTTTTGTGTTATTCTCTAGTGCTCATGAAGGCAAGAATGAGGAGGTAAATGCATGAATTTGTGTGATATTTATCTTTTCTTTAGTTTTGCATTCCGCTTGTGAACTTCGAGTGATATTTATTTGTTGTTTTTCTATTTTGTCTTCGATATCTTCTATGGTGACATGGAGAAATGTGTTGTCGATCTATTGTGCATGGTGTACTTTTATTCCCCTCTATCATGTTTCATGCCTTTGTTACGAGAGAAGCCTTATGTTCCAATGTTTTCAATTGATTCAAAAGTTTTGCATCTATAGATCACAATCTTTGCTGATTATTTTCTCGTTCATGATCTAAATGTTTACTTGTAAATAGAGCATAGATATAAGGGTGCCTCTGTATGGGTAAACCATATTAGTCCTTGATGCTTAATGATGTGGGTTTTCTTTTTTCTTTCCCTAATCCATTAGAGCTAATCATAAAGATATCTCCTTTTGTGTTATTTTCTAATGATCATGAAGGAAAGAACGAAGAGGTAAATGCATGAATATGAGTTATATTTATCTGTCGTTTAGTTTTGCATTCCGCTTGTGAACTTTTCGTCTTCATTTTTCTATCTCCTCTTCAATATCTTCCACCCAAGGGTGACATGGAGAAATGTGTTTGTTGATCTTGTGAGCATGGCGATGTGCTTTTTATTCCCCTCCATCTTGTTTCATTCTCTTGTTTAGAAAGAATCCTTGTGTTCCAATGTTTTCAACTGATTTGAAAGTTCTGCATCGATAGGGAGGATCACAATAGCTCTGCTGATTATTTTCTCTTTCATTATCTAATCTTTTCCTTGTAGATAGAGAGCACAAATATAGATAGGATGTCTCTGCGCGAGTAAAACATCTTTGTCCTTGCTGGTTAATGACGTTGGTTTTGTTTGTTCTTTCATTGATCAATTAGCTCTTTCCCTAATCCATTAGCTCCAAGCATAAAAATTTCTCCTTTTGTGTTATTTTCTATTGATAATCAACACAAGAGCCAGGAGGTAATTGCATGAATTCTGAGTGATATCTATTTGGTCTGTTAGTTTTGCATTCCACTTGTGAACTTCTCGTTTTCGTTTTTCTATCTTGTCTATGATATCTTCCTCCTAAGATAGGGTGACATGGAGAGATGTGATGTTGATCTCTTGTGCATGTCGGGTGCTTTCTTTGACCCTCCATCTTGTTTCATGCTCTTGTTCTGAAAGAAGTCAAGTTTTCAACTAATTTGAAAGTTTTGCATCAATAGGATGGATCACAATAGCTGTGTTGATCTTCTAAAAAAAGCTCTGTTGATTATTTTCTCCTTCATGATTTTAACTTGTAAATAGAAGGCATGAATATAGATAGGATGCTCCTATATGGGTAAATCATCCTAGTCCTTGTTTTTCTTTTCCTTGATCCATTAGCGCTATGCATAAAGATTTCTCGTTGTTTTGTGTTATTTTCTAGTGACGGGTAAATGCATGGATAGAGTGATATTTATCTGTTCTTTACTTTTGCATTCTGCTTGCGAATCTTTTGTCGTCGTATTTCTATGTTGTCTTCGATGTATCCACCTAAGATATAGGGTATGGAGAAATGTGTTGTTGATCTCTTGTGCATGGCGGTGTGTTTTTTTCCTCCATATTGTTTCATGCTCTTGTTATAAAGGAAGCCCCGTGTTAATTTGAAAGTTTTGCATTGGTAGGAATGATCACTATATCTCTATTTATTATTTTCTCCTTCATTATCTTAACTCTTCCTTAATTATTTTCTATTTTATGTTCTTTGATCAATGAAAATTTCACTTGATTATTTTCCATTTAATTTTTATCCCTCACCCTCGGACAATCACCCAACATTTTGTCCTTGTCGTCTTTGGGTGGGTGGGTGGGGAGCATCACCACTCTCATTTAAGGTATCCTTATCCTTTTAAAAAAAATAAACAAAATAATACTTTTAGTAATAAAATTGGTCCCCATGTAAGCAGTGACCCGTGTGATGCCATGTCATATTCCAGATCAATGAATGTAACATGTATCATGATTTTCTCAAAAAGCATCATCTGAACAACATGTTTTCATATATGTCCAGTATATCTCTCGTGACTTAAATATGTGAAATTAATTCAAGACATGTCTCATACATCCTTCCTCCCTTAGGGGACTCAACGTTTTCGTTGAGTTATCGCATCCCACAATGCATAAAGGTTCACGCGGAGTGGCTCTGATATCATATGCAACATTCCTGATCATGATATTTTTTATTATGGACCTTTGCTTGCACGGTATTCTCAAAATATGTCACACCTGAACAAGGACATATTCTCATATATATACTTAGCATCACTTTCGTGACTTATATATGTGGAACTAATTCAAGGCATGCTTCATATATATATATATATATATATATATATATATATATATATATATATATATATATATATATAACATCCTTGCACTTGTGTAAGATAATGGTTTTATTAAAACGTGTCCTACCAAGTCAAAGTTACCCATATTTACCCTCAAGGCATGCTTCATGCACCCGCTTGGAAGTGTTCATATATGTTGCGTAAGTACGAGTGCAATAAAGTACAGATAATTTTTTTAAAAAAAAATAAAGTACGGATACAGAAATATACTATTTATAAATATAGACAATAAGTTATCGGTTCATAAGTTGATTTCTTTTTTGAGAGAGCATAAATATAGATAGGATGTTAGTTGGATGAGTAAACCATCTTAATTGTTGGTTAATGACGATGACTTTATTTTTTTCTTTCCCTTATCCACTAGCGCTAAGTGTAAATGTTTCTCCTTGTTTTGTGTTACTTTCTAGTGAATATTTTTCTATTTAATGTTCTTCTTTGATCAATGAAATCATTTGATTATTTTCTATTTAATTTCGTCATTTACACCTTCAACGACCACCAACAACCTTTTTACCCTTCCCTTCTTTGGATGGATGGGCCTACGGTTGTATGGGACATGGAGCTGCGACCACTCCCTTTATCTTTTTTTTTAAAATTAAATAGAATAATATTTATACTAATAAAATTGGTCGTCATGTATCATGGGATCATTTTCTCTTGCATTGACTCGTGTGATGCCTGGAAGTGTTCATGTATGTTGCGTAGGTATAAGTTTAGCATAGGTACCCACCATTTTTTAAAAAGGTACGAATATAAAAATTATATTAATTAATATATATATGGATTTAGGGAATATGTGGATCCACACAAATGGGTCCACATGTGTGGATCCACATATTCTTGATAAACATCTTTTAAAATAAATTTATAATGATTTTATATCTTATCTATACATGAGTGGTAGTCCATTTGTGTGGATCTCATTTGGGTCCACACAATCCCCAACCCCTATGTATATATTAATGAGTTTTAACATTTCATAAATCAAATTATAATCAATATCATAATTGTTTCACAACACAATTTTAGCATACAAGCTTCTCAAAAGGATCATCACACATCAATACCAAACCTTAGCGCTAAGCATAAAAGTTTCTCCTTTTGTGTTCTTTTCTAGCGATCATCAAGGCAAGAGCGAGGATGTAAATTCATGAATACATGTGATACTTACCTATCCTTTAGTTTTGCATTTCGTTTGTGAACTTTTCGTCTTCGTTTTTCTATCATGTCTTCGATATCATATATAATGACATGGAGAAATGTGTTGTTGATCTCTTGTGCATGGTGGTGTGTCTTTTATTCTCCTCCATCTTGTTACATGCTCTTGTTATGAAAGAAGCCTTGTATTCCAATGTTTTAAATTGATTTGAAAGTTTTGTGTCAATAGGAAGGATCACAATATATCTGTAGATTCTCCTTCAGGATCATAACTTTTCTTTGTAAATAGAAAGCATAAATATAGATATAGATAGGATGCCTTTGGATGGATAAACCATCTTAGTCAATGTTCTTCTTTGATCAATGAAAACTTCACTTGGTTATTTTTTGTTTAATTTTTATCCCTCACCCTCTGGCGGCCACCCACCGTTTTGCCCATGCCTTTTTTGGGTGGGTGGGGAGAATCGCCATCCACACCTGAGGTATCCGAGGGGTTGCAGCCACCTCCTTTAGCTTTTTTAAAAAAAATTAAACAGAGTAATATTTGTAGTAATAAAATGGGTCGCCATTACCATGGGATCATTTGTAGCTTGCAATGACCCGTGCGATGCTTGGAAGTGTTCATATAGGTACGGGTGTAATATAGGTATCCAGTACAACTATTTTTCTAAAAAAAATAAAGTACGGATATGGAAATATATATTAATTATAAATATATGCAATAAGTTAACATTTCATAAGTTGATTTCTTTTTAAGTAGAGCATAAATATAGATAGGTTGGATGGGATATCTTAGTTATTGCTGGTTAATGATGTTGGCTTTATTTTCTTCTTTTCCTTATTCATTAGTGCTAAGCATAAAAATTTCACATTGTTTTGTGTTACTTTCTAACTCCGCATATGTTTTATAGCCGGTCCCAAGCCCGGATAAAGGAGGAGGGTTGTGTTAGGCCCCGCCAGCCAGCGTAAAACCCTGTCGAATCTCATGAACATGGATCAACGAATATGACGTCGTATGGTCCATGTAGCCGACCCCACCTAGTGGGATAAGGCTTTGTTATTGTTGTTGTTTTGTGTTACTTTCTAGTGAATATTTTTCTATTTAATGTTCTTCGATACTTCACTTGATTATTTTCTATTTAGTTTTCATTCTTTACACTTATGATGGCGACCAACCTTTTTGCCTTTACCTTCTTTGGGTGGATGGGTGAGGAGAAGTTGCATGGGGTGCAGTCACTTCCTTTTATCTTTTTTTTAATTTTAAAGAGAATTATATTTGTAGTAACAAAATTGGTTGACATGATAACAGAATCAGTTTTCGCTTGCGTTGACTCGTGAAGCCTAGAAGTGTTCATATATGTTGCGTAGGTACCGGTGCAGCTCCGGTACCCACTACAAGTACGAGGTATGATATTTTTTTAAAAAAAGTAAGATACGGATATGAAAATATATATTAATTATAAATATATTAATAAATTAACATTTCATGAAATAATTTTAGCACGCTTCTCAGAATGATCATCACACATCAATATTAAACTTTAGCGCAAAGCATAAAAATTTCTCCTTTTGTGTTATTTTCTAGCGATCATGAAGGCAAGAGAGAGGAGGTAAATGCATGAATACGTGTGATGCATAAAAATTTTCCATCTTCGTTTTACGATCATGCCTTTTGTATCATATATAAATGACATGGAGAAATATGTTATTTTCTCCTTCATGATCATAACTTTTTCTTGTAAATAGAGAACATAAATATTGATAGGATACCGTTGGAGGGCTGGTTTTCATTTTCCTTTCTCTTATCCATTGGCGTTAAATATTTCTCCTTGTTTTATTTCTTAGTGAATATTTTTCTATTTAAAATTCTTCTTAGAGGAATGAAAACTTCACTTGATTATTTTCTATTTAATTTTCGTCCCTCACCCCTTGGACTGTCACCCACCTTTTTTGCCCTTTCCTTCTTTGGGTGGGTGGGAGAGCAGCACCACCCTCACATGAGGTGGCAAGGGGTTGCGGTCACTCCCTTTAAGCTTTTCTTAAAAATTTAAACAGTATAATATTTGTAGTAATAAAAGTATGTATCACGGGATCATTTTATCGTTTGTAGTGACCCGCACCATATGTGGAGGTGTTCATATATGTTGCATAGGTGTGGATGGTGTACATTTACACATTGTGATTATCAGGTATGATAATTTTCTTTTAAAAAATAAGTATATATAAGTGTGTTTACACACACACACACACATATATATATATATGGTGGGGAGCAGCACCACCCTCACCTGAGGTTGCACGGCCTACGACCACCTCCTCTATCTTTTTTTATTTTCAATATAATAATATTTGTAATAATAAAATGGATTGCCATGAATCATAGGATTATTTGTCGCTTGCAATGACTCGTGCGATGGCTAGAAGTCTTTATGTATGTTGTATACATACATGTGAATTACATGTACCCATTACGAGTTACACATATGACAATTTTTTTAAAAAAAATTAAGGTATGCATATGAAAATGTATATTAATTATAAATATATAAGCCAACATTTAATAAAATAAATTACTTAGTAACATAATTATTTCAAAATACAATTTTAGCATACAAGCTTCTCGAAAGGATTATCATACATATAAATGTTAGATTTAATTTTGGATAATAGAAGAGTAGTAGTTACTTATTATTACTATTACTAGTATGTATCCCGTGCATCCCCCTCCGGGATGATACAAAATAAAACTTATCGTATAATTATATTTTTTAAAACAAAAATTTATATGTTATTGACTTTTCTTTTTAACCCTCCCTAGAAAATAATATAAGTAAATATATCAAATTTAAATATGTCTATTTTCATATTTATAACCATTTATTAATGCTTTTAATCAATAAAGTAGATTAATAATTTAAACATACTTGTAACAAAGTTTTAGATAATAGTTACAAATAATGTACAATTTCTCCTTTTGTGTTATTTTCTAGCGATCTTGAAGGCAAGAGAGAGGAGGTAAATGCATGAATACGTGTGATGCATAAAAATTTTCCATCTTCGTTTTACGATCATGCATTTTATATCATATATAAATGACATGGAGAAATATGTTATTTTCTCCTTCATGATCATAACTTTTTCTTGTAAATATAGAACATAAATATTGATAGGATACCGTTGGAGGGGTAGTGTTTGCTGGTTAATGACGCTGGTTTTCATTTTCCTTTCTCTTATCCATTAGCATTATGCATAAATATTTCTCCTTGTTTTATATTTCTTAGTGAATATTTTTCTATTTAAAATTCTTCTTTGAAGAATGAAAACTTCACTTGATTATTTTCTATTTAATTTCCATCCCTCACCCCTTGGACTGTCACCCATCTTTTTTGCCCTTTCCTTCTTTGGGTGGGTGGGAGAGCAGCACCACCCTCGCATGAGGTGGCAAGGGGCTGCGGTCACTCCCTTTAAGCTTTTTTTAAAAAAATTTAAACAGTATAATATTTGTAGTAATAAAATGGGTATGTATCATGGGATCATTTTATCGTTTGTAGTGACTCGCACGATATGTGGAGGTGTTCATATATGTTGCATAGGTGCGGATGGAGTACATTTACACATTGTGATTATTAGGTATGATAATTTTCTTTTAAAAAATAAGTATATATAAGCGTGTTTACACACACATATATATATGAGCAGCACCACCCTCACCTGAGGTTGCACGGCCTATGACCACCTCCTCTATCTTTTTTTTATTTTAAATATAATAATATTTGTAATAATAAAATGGATTGCCATGAATCATAGGATTATTTGTCGCTTGTAATGACTCATGCTTTGGCTAGAAGTCTTCATGTATGTTGTATACATACAGGTGAATTACACGTACCCATTATGAGTTACACATATGACAAGTTTTTTTAGAAAATTAAGGTATGAAAATGTATATTAATTATAAATATATAACATTTAATAAAACAAATTACTTAGTAACATAATTGTTTCACAATACAATTTTAACATACAAGCTTCTCGAAAGGATTATCACACGACAATATAAATGTTAGATTTAATTTTGGATAATAGAAGAGTAGTAGTTACTTATTATTACTATTACTAGTATGTATCCCGTGCATCCCCCGCTGGGATGATACAAAATAAAACTTATCATGTAATTATATTTTTTAAAACAAAAATTTATATGTTATTGACTTTTCTTTTTAACCCTCCCTAGAAAATAATATAAGTAAATATATCAAATTTAAATATGTCTATTTTCATATTTATAACCATTTATTAATGCTTTTAATCAATAAAGTAGATTACTAATTTAAACATACTTGTAACAAAGTTTTAGATAATAGTTAAAAATAATGTACTTTTAATTGTTTATATGAAAATTATTTATTTAGTTTTATGTCCTTAGGTTAAATTTTATTTGGATAACAATTGATTTATTCTTACACTAAGATTATATATATTTTAATAAAACATATGGTTTTATATATTAGTTATTATTAGTTATATCTAAAAAATATCATTTATTTTGTCTTGAGATATTTGTAGTTGCATAGATATATCCGTATATTCTGTATTAACGAGACATTGAGTATGTTACTAAATTTGAAAGTTTCCTATATTTATAGCTATAAATATTAATTGTAAAAATAAATAAATAAATAAATTACACATTTCATAACTAATTTTTAAATATTATGATGATATTATAGTAAAGAAATAATTATTTGATAGCAAGCTTTTGAAGATATATATGCCAACAAATATTGTCATGATATGTAATATTAATATAATTTATTTTATATATTTTATATATTATAATTAATATAAATTATTTTCTTGTTAAAAGATAATTTGAATAGTGTATGGATTTACGAGAATTCGACATGTGACACTTTTGAATCTCTACTTTTATGCACGTACATATATGTATGTACACATATATATATATATATATATATATATATATATATGTATACACATACGTGTATAGAAGTATGTAATATATAATATTGTTAATCATAGTTAAAATATTGTTATGATGTTTACATTAATATAAATTATTTTATTTATTGTTATCTATCATAACCAAATTCTTTATAAAGTTTTATTTTAAGTTTATTTAATGATAGATAGGTTAGTTAGAGAACACTACTTATCATCTTATACATTTCTTTTTTCTTTAGATATAGAAATATAAATATAAGTGAATTATATATGTGTTCACTTCAACAAAAGTTAACATTAAATTATAAAATATTAATATTACTTTATTATAATATTATAGTTATAATATTCATGATTTTTATTAAATATTATCATTTCAATATTTTCTTATACATATGTTACAAGGTTCAATATTTTTATTTGATATAAAGAAATATAAAAATATATACATATATATGTATAATATTTTTTTATCACATACAAGCATATACTTAAATATCTATACGTGTTATTCTATATCAAAGAGAGTGTCAAATATGCTATTAAATTTGAAATTGTCCTCTATTTATAGTTACAAATATTAAATCTAATATAAATAAAAAATTATGAATTTTCATAACTACTAAAATATCATGATGATATTATAGTAAAGTAATAATTATTTGATAACAAAATTTGAGAATATTATAGTATATATTGGATAGCTATACGAACAAATTTTGTTATGATATCTAACACTAATATAATTTATTTTATATATGGATATATAATGGTGGTGCTCATACAACGCATTCCACGCAGCCGTCGGATTTGAAGTCGGCGATGGATGTAAAAATACGTCTTGAACCCGGTTCACGCACCATTTTCCTCTCATACGCACCACGCAGTCGTTCTTTTTTCCCTTCTCCTTCTTATTCACGCCGGCAATCGTCTCCCTGATTCGCTGGTAAGTTCTCCCATTCGCTAAGTAAAACCTCCCTTCTATTGTGTTCTCTCCTATTCTCCCTGATTCACCGGCATCGTCTTCCTTTTCTTCTAAAAGTTCTGCGATTTCTCCTAGGGCATCATCATTTCTCCTCTTCTAAAAGAATTTGTCAGTTCTAGTATGATTCAAACCCCATATTTGTTATTTTTTTCTTAATGAAATGTTTTTTGTCTAAAACACAACTGCAATTATTGTTATATTTCATAATTAATATTTCATAATTTTTTATTAAAAATAATTTAAATAATATATGGATTCATGAAAATTTCACACTTGATACTTTCTTATTTTATATATGATATTAGAATTATATATATATGATTAGAATTATATATATATATATGCGCGTGTGTGCCTTCTTCCTTCTAATATGATTAGATATGATATATTAATACTACATTTGATTTTAATATAAATAAATATTAAAATTTGTTTAGATATTTTTATTTAGCATTAACTACATATTTTTGTCAAAGTTATGGGAATTTATTGATTAAAGATCGATAAGTTGCAAATCCTTCCTCTGTTATATTCTTACTCTCCTTTTTAATGTTGCAAATTTTAAAAAATAAACTTCAAATTTTATTTTAATATTTTTAATAGCTAGTTTTTAATATTTTATTATTTATTTTAATAATTTACATCATATATTATGTACCATATCAAAACTTTCAAATTATGCAAAATATTTATCTAATTTTGACTATTTCAACAACTCAATAATTATTTAGATATTGTGAAAATTTGAGTATAATTAAAACATAATTCTAATATATATATATGTACATATATAGAAATATATAATATATATTATTGTCAACTAAAGTTAAAAATATTGTTATGATGTATATAATCATGAATATGAATTATTTATCGATTGTTGTCTATCATAACTAACATTATTTATAATTTTTTATTTAGAAAATAAATTTAATGCTATATAGCTTAACGAGACATTTCGACTTAGCATCTCTATATTTTATTTTCAAATGATGCATAAATATGGATGTAAGTGTGGTTATATATGTGTTAACTTCAACAAAAAAATTGTTAGTATTAATAAATGATATAATACTAATTAACATTTAAATTTACTCCACTATTATTTTTAATAATGACAATTCATTATGATTGTTATCAAGTTATTATTCGTATTAATGTTAATTCATTATAAGTTGTGTTATTTGTTGGAGCAAAGTTTTTATACCTTACATAATTATGTTTTGATGATACAAACATCGAAAGACTATAGTTATATTTAAAATGCTAAAAACATTTAAATAGAAATGAGTTGCTGCATACATTCAACTTTCGATTAATATTTATTTATGTTTCCACGATATTTACATTAAATGGTGAATATAAAAGTTATAGATAATTCTTTTATCTTTGTTGAGAATAAAGAATCACCTCATTTTGATTTAAGTAAAGCTCGAAAATTTAAATTTGAAATTTATTTTATGTGCTGAATTTGCACTTAATAGTTGAGTATTCTATCATGAGATTGGATCAAAAGAGCAATATAAAAATTATAGATAATGTTGTTAGCTTTTCATAGAATAAAAAATTATCTCATTTGGATATTGGTATGAAAAGTTATGTATAAAAGAGTAAATGTCTAAAATATTTTATTTGAAATGGACAATTTTGTATACTGAATTTTGAATCAATATTATGATCTAATTAGATTTTGGATTAACGATGAATATCAAATGTAGAGAATTCTGTTAGCTTTTCATAGAATAAAAAATTATTTCATTTGAATAATTGTGTAAAATGTTATGCATAAAATAGTGCAAGACAGTCGATCTAACAATCGGAATACTGGTCGCTGCAGAAATTGTTCAATTTGAGCAAACAGAATGTTGAGACTATGTTCGTCGATGTATCGGTCGATTGGACAGTGCAGAATTCACCAACGATCATTTTTTAAAAAAAAGTGTATCGATTGATTGATGGGGCAGAACGACGCAGAATGCACTATAACAGTCATATTTTAGCTCTAAAATTAGGAAACCAGCCCCAACTGGCTAAATGGAATTAAGAAGGCTATAAAAAAGAACCCAAGGGTGCAAGAATCATCAAGACTTTTAAGGAAAAATGGGAAGAACATTTGAGAAGTCCATTTGAGTTTCAAGTTGCAAATATTTTATTTCTTTCTCTTTTCTTCTCTTGTGAATTTTATATTGTAAGAAAGAGAAATATTTGTTCAAAGAATTGGTGTGAGTTCTTGTGTAAAAGATAAGCTTCCTATGATGAGAGGTGTGCCTTACCTCTCGAAGCGGAGAAAATGTGGTGTATTGTAAAGGATTTTTTGCTTGCTCTATTTGGAACGAAGGAAGTGTGTTTAGTAGAATATCCGACAGTCTCGAGGTCGAGAAGTCAGGATGGGGACATAGACCTAGGTGTGGCCGAATCTCATCAATAAACCAAATCATTGTGTACCTTGTGTTTGTCTTTCTCTCTCTCCTTTGTACCTTATTATATATATGTGATATGATCGCTTTTGTGTTGGTCGATTTTAAGTTTCCGCGATGATTTTCATAGAATCGATATTTTTTCGGTTTAACACCTATTCACCCTCCCTCTTGGTGCCTTGTGATCTTACATTATTTATTTGTGTCTATCATAATTAATGTACCTATGGAATTGTGTGATTGTTATGAATGTTCTCGTACTAAAAGTATGATGACGGTTAATTTTACATGTCTTACCATGCTTTCATATTATATGCATGATGATAAATTATTGTTATTGATTGACATGTAAAATTATATGTTTACATGATATGCATATGTCTATTTTTCTATTATATGAAAACGAATATGCAAATCATGTAGTATCCTATTTAGGATCATGGCATTGCACTGCTTGAGTTTTAAATACTATAAACGGAAAACCTTGCTCACTAGATCCGTGCATGTAACTAAAGTATGGATGACGGCGGTTCAGCTCATGACAAAAAAATTGCACAATGACCTAGGCTATAAAAGAGTCATGATATTTTGGAGTCTTTTGACTATGTTTTCAAAAGATGTTTTTAATAATGGCTATATTTTGGAGTCTTTTGATTAATTATTCTACTATATTTGAAAGATTATTGAGTTTAATTTATTTGGTTTAAGTTTTTTTTTGCAATAGTAGAAAATCATATTTTTATTATAATTATGTGCTAGCGAACGGGCTAATATAGTTGAATGACCTAATTATCCTTGACATTTGGGGATGAATTTTCATGGTGTTACAACAATATTTAATATTTTTATTTGATAGAGAGAATTATAAAAATATACATGTATAAACTTTTTTTAAACACATGCAGATGTGCTCTAATGTATCAAAGATGACGGCAAGTATGATGCTAAATTTAAAAGTGCCCTTTATTTTCATAACTATATATTATAGTTAAGGTACAAATATTGAATTGTAGTTGTAACTCCCCCACGTGACTTTCTCAGAGTCGTCCCAAAGACGCTACACTATTCTATTAAAATTATTTGTGCGGAAAATGAACTCTATAAAATGCGGAAATAATAATAAGATCGTCTAAAAGGAGCTAGAAATGTTCATGACTCCATACTAAATATGCGGAAAATAAAAGCTAATCCAATAATCTAGTAGGACTAAATCCTACACCATGTGCAACATTTCAGTCATTGAGCCTGACCACCTACATCATTATCTTCTATCATCTCATCTGCATGAATCTAGATGCAGGAGAGAACCTATGAGTATAAAAATACTCAGTACGTCGTCTAACCATAACAATATAGAATAAATCAAAAGTGCTCAATAAATCAATATTAATAAGAAATGATAAACAATAGAGCAATAGAGAGATCAATATGGCAGGATAGAGATCAATAATCAATATCAATAAAGACATAAATCAATAAAGAGGATCAAGTAAGAGGTCATAGGACCAATCAATTAATAATTATGCTTGATCACTATGGCGCTATCCGATTTAACGATTTCAATTGCATACCAATATCAATGGTTATCGACCAATAACAATCTCAATTCATTCGATTGGCGGAGGCAAAGCCGGTCAATGCCAACATCCAACTGACCATGATTCGATTCAATTCAATCTTTGGAGTTATTCAATTCAATAGGGAGCGGTCAGTCAATTAAGGAAAACTCCTTGTCTCTTTCATGTAGACCAGTGGGAGATCAAATCATGGCAAGCCGCCCTCCAATAGTAGCACTAACAATAGCTTCGTGATGACGGGGGACCATAGCCATCATAGAACAGTCATAACTTCTCTAAAAGATGATGTCTCAAAGATTTGGTGTGAGTTCCTGTGTAAAAGATATTTTATCTTACCTCTCGTACTATAGAAAAGATAAGCTTCCTATGATGAGAGGTGTGCCTTACCTCTCAAAGCGGAGAAAAGGTGGTGTATTGTAAAGAATTTCTTGCTTCCTTTTCTTTGAAACGAAGGAAGGGTGTTTAGTAGAATATCTGACGGTCTCGAGGTCGAGAAGTCAAGGCGGGGACGTAGACCTAGGTGTGGTCGAATCTCATCAACAAATCAAATTATCGTGCACCTTGTGTTTGTCTTTCTCTCTCCTTTCTACCTTATTATATGTATGTGATATGATCGCTTTTGTGTTGGTTTAAATATTAACGAATCGATTTTAAGTTTTCGCGATGATTTTAATACCAATTCACACTCCCTCTTGGTGCCTTGTGATATTAGATTATTTATTAATGTCTATCATAATTAATGTACCTATGGAATTGTATGATTGTTATGAATGTTCTCGTACTAAAAGTATGATGACGATTAATTTTACATGTCTTACCATGCTTTCATATTATATGCACAATGATAGATTATTGTTATTGATTGACATGTAAAATTATATGTTAAGTATATGACATGCATATGTCTATTTTTCTATCATATGAAAATGAATATGCAAATCATGTAGTATCGTATTTAGGATCATGGCATTGCACTGCATGACTTTTAAATACTCTAAACGGAAAACCTTGCACACTGGATCCGTGCAGGTAACTAAAGTATGGATGATGACGGTTTAGCTCATGACGAAAAAAATTGCACAATGGTCTAGGATATAAAGAGTCATGATAATTTGGAGTCTTTTGACTATGTTTTCAAAAGATGTTTTTAATAATGGCTATTAGAGTCCAGTTCTATAACATGTTTTGATTAAGTATTCTGCTATATTTGAAAGATTATTTAATTTAATTTTATTGGTTTAAGTTTTCGTTGCAATAGTAGAAAATCGTATTTGACATTTGGGAATGAAATTTTATGATGTTACAATAATATTTAATATTTTTATTTGATAGAGAGAAATATAAAAATATACATGTATAAACTTTTTTTAAACACATACAGATGTGCTCTAATGTATCAAATGTATCAAATATGATGCTAAATTTGAAAGTGCCCTTTATTTTCATAACTATATATTATAGTTAAGGTACAAATATTGAATTGTAGTTATGATATCTAACTTTATTTTCATATTATAGCTAAGGTACAAATATTGAATTTAACAAATATAAATAAACAACATTATGAATTTTTCATAATTAATTTCTAGATTCCATGATGATATTATAATAAAGTAATAATTATTTAAAAACAAAATTTTGAAAATATTGTAGTATATAGGATAACTATATCAACAAATATTGTTATCATATCTAATTTTAATTATTCCAACAACTAAATAATTATTTATATATTGTAAAAAATTAATAGAGTTAAGACATTAAATATTTAGTGCTAAGACTTCTTTTAGGTTAATGAATATGTAGAGCACCTCATTGCAGAGTGCTTATTTCTTATTAATTAATTAATTAATTAATTAATTAATTATAATTTATGATTAAATTGCTTATTCTTAGATGAAATAATATATATTTATTTGGGTTAATTTGATCATAAAAATATATCATCTAAGGTTAAATAAATTACAATATTTGAATTACTCATATTTGTTATCATAGTTTGATCACGTCCATCTAATAATTCCATGATCTTGATTTAATCATTTTATTAATCTTATATATTACTATTTAATATATATTTTAAATTAATATATAATTATTTTATTAAGTTTATAAGTAAAATTAGTGCTCTACACACATTCTATGTCAAATGCTTTACATATACATTTTCCTCTTATTTTAATGAACATTAATTCATTATGATCATTATCATAATATTATAGTTTATTTTATTAATCATTAATATAAAATATTGTCATCAAAGTAAGAAATGCAATTTCTTTTTGAGAAAGAAAATTATCTATTATGATGAAAACCAAAAGTCTTGCTCCCATATATTATCTATTACGAGAAACAAATGATGGAGGAGACTGGGGGTCTTGCTCCCATATAATATCGCCCATACTGGAACGTCAACATCTAAAATTTGCTAGAAAATCAGTCACACCATTAACTTCTCTTAAGCGGTGCCTGATTTCAAAGACATAAAAAAAATTAATATGTTGTTTACATAATGCCAGATTATCCAAGGGGGGTTGTCTTGTTTGTGGGCAAGCTATACTAAAACTTGTGAGTCGCTTTCCAATATGGCATTCTAAAATCCTCTTATCTGGCACCATCTAATTCCTTTGAATAGTCCATAAGCCTCTAATTGCAATATAGATGCATTGCTCCTACCTAAATTCAAGAAAGAACCATCAGTTGATTGGATTAAAACTTTCGCTCCCCCATCCTCGACTCCGATAAAGGAGCCGTCCGAGATGACTTCACCTATGTGGGAGGAGGGGGCTCCCACCGGACCCGAATTGGGCATTGGAGAAGGGCCTCAGATATGTGGTGTGAACTCATTAAAATGAGCTAGAACTTTTTCCCGGATAGTCGGGATGGTTGCACAACTTATTCCGATGGTTCCGAGACAAAAAGCAATTGCAATTTTAATTTGAGCTGGGATTTAGGTTGCGGCCCTCAAGACCCAAGAGTCGGTTGGCCAAGAATCAAATAGTTCAAAACTAGAATTCACATTGGACTGAACAGGTGACCAAAATTGCAGTGGGCAGGAAGACTCAATTTCCATATTGCAGTGGGCAGGAATTGAACTGGCCTATGATATCCGTGGTGGTTATGGAGCAGTTTGCACAAAAAATTATGGATCTTGGGCGGGATAGGAATATGCCATACTTTATTCCAGATGTGCAGTTCAGATCCCACGTTGGCAAGGACCAGCGACTTAAGATATCATATACTGCTCTGAAACTTGTAGAACCATGAGAATTTGTAGACCACACCTACATGTCATCCAAGCATGAGCCGGAAGGTGCATAGATAAAATACGTGAAACCAAGGCCTCTCCAAAAATATCCAAAAGCAAATTCGAATTTCAATTGTAATCAATGATAAGATCAGAAAACTTCATAGAATCAAAAGCATCCAAAAAATTAATGTTGATAAAAAGTCGGACACCATGTGTGTAACGTTCCACAACTTCGTTAAAAAAAGCAATAATAAAAAAATATCTTGACTCATTCTCGTAACCGTCCATTACCCCCCACGAAACCCTCGCTACCTTATTATATTAATAAATCCCTAGAAAACTTAAGATGACGGCGGGGTGTTTTTGATCTGCATTGTGATAGCAGGAGAGGAGAAAGAAGCACCAAGCCGCTGTGGGAGACGTCGACGTCGAGGACGTCAGATCTGATTTTTGTGGCATTCGAAGGAAAAAGGTACACCCTTTTTAGGATTTTTCTCTGTCTGCTTTGATTCTTGGTGCACTGCACTAGGACACCATCATGATCTGTCTTCTGAATGAAAAGAAAACTATATATATAATTATACGTGTTTGCCATCTCGCTCTCCATGCCTAGTGTGATTTGACATTTGTTACAGCCGGCACATGTGCATCTGCATTACTATATTGTTGATCATATAAGTCTAGAGATGAAATCTATTCATGTTTAACGCTAACAGGTCGGTTCTTCTGGGAGCATTAGAATCTTTTTAATCACACCTAAATAGTATATGAGATGTACAGGAGATGCGCATGGCACTGTAGTTTCAATATACCCTCATATGATAAGATAGTATACATACCGCTACAGTACCTAAAAGTACAGTAGCAGATTATTACGAGTGTGTCAATCCATATTTCTATATAAATATATTATCTACTTATGTATGATTCATCTGATCTGCAGCCTAAGCATTATCTCTCTTTCACCGTAATACTCAAGTAATAAAAGTATTTCTGACAGATGTATGTCATGTATTTAGTACACATTTTTCCTTTTACACCTTTTAGCTAGTTGGCAGCTCTCGGTTGCTACAGTACCACGGAGTACTGTAGCAGTTGCATGGAATGATTACACCCAAGTATACTTCATGTTTGTTATAGCAACGTATGGCATCATAGCAGTTACAGAAGTAGTCATTCGAATTCCTTATCTTTATATCACTCAAACCCATCCTACAATGGTTGTAGCCCTAATTGTTTGTTTATCTTTCTGTCATGCCAAAAAATATGATGTTATTATAATTTTTATCTTGAGACAAATCTTCTCTCAATCAACATGATCTTTAATCCCGAAACCTCAAATATTAGTTATACTATACAAAGATAAAAGATGGAAAATACTAAACGAAGAGCTCTTCTTATATTTTGTTGACGACGGAAGGGAGTCGAAAGATATTCCACCGACCTATGTTAAAGGGAGTTGAAAGACACTTCAAAATAAGTGTAACATAATGAAGATGAAAAGATGATTATGATTATGATGATGGGCAATGCCCAATGATATTATGATCCTTTTATGATGTTGATTCTAATTCTTATGATCGACTATGTCATATGAATTTAAAGACGATTATGTTATCCTTCTTGTTACACTTATCATATTATCATATCTGCTATGCCATTCCATGCCATGCCTCTTGATCATGATGTTATTGCACTAATTATGGCCACATGACTCTATCATTTATGATTATATTTATGATATCATTACTGCTTATATGTCATATGACTATTATGTACTGGGCGTCAAAGCTCACAGGGAGGTTCACCTCCCCTGTGTATTCAATGTCATAGGTAATAACCTATCCTAGTAAAAAGGATGATGGCGCAGGCGATAGATCGAGCTCGTGGTGATCTTTGCACATGAAATCGAGTCTCTTCAGGTTCTTTTTTATTTTATCGAGTTGTATTTATTTATGCAAACTATCATGTTTAGATTATGTGAGACTTAGTTATGTTATCTTGTTAAGACTTCTGCATTCATTTTAATTATACCTCTTTTTAATCAAATGATAGCTATGCTTCCTTCCGCAATTATGCCCCTATTATGTTGACCAGTCAAAGTCTTATTTTGGTCAAATTATTATACACGTAAGTCATGTCTCATAACGACCCTGGAGTATATTCGGACACATGGCGGGGTACATTTTGGGGGCATTACAACGTGAAAGGAATACATGATAACCATAGGTCAAGGAACACTCTGGTGGAGACTCCAGTTCCAATCTAGATTTGGTGACCGAGCCTAATATCCTGAATAACAGTCCCAACAGTTTTCCAACACCAAGCCATATTGTTGTTAGGGGTCCTTGATGCATGCAAATTATAACATATTTTAGTTTATTATTTTAATTAATTTTTCTGTAATTTGATCATGGCATGCATCATTTTAGGTCAATTTTAGTCATAATTTCGGATTTATCAATTTTGGTTATTAATGCTTTAAATATTTTAATAAGAAGGGATTTACTTAATTTTTATAATTATTTTGCAAGGAAGTCGGCAAATGAGATAAGGTGTAAAAAATATTATCATCCACAAGAGAATTATTATAGGCAAAATGGCACTATCATTGGAACTATCGGTCGTAAACCACATCACAATCAAATTTTGAGCAAAAAAGTGTGAAGGAATTATGTTTACTCCAAGATCTTATCACATGTTGGCCGAGATGATCACATTAAGGGCGTAAAATTGAGGTTATCACGTTCATTGGATAAATCTTACGTCAACTTCCTTGGGGGTTAAAGAAATGCAATTTGATTTTGTGGGCGTAACATGAACTAATCCATGCATGGCTGAAACTTATTGGTCAACAATCGATGTATGACGTAATTTTGGGCGTAATGATTGAAAGAACTTATCATTTTGGCCGAGATTAGAAGAAGGGAGTAAAGATAAGAAGAATCTATCATTTTGGGCGTAATGATTAGAAGAAGTAATCATTTTGGCCGAAACTCAGAGAGACCATATCAACTTTTATCCAGTGAATTTAAATCCATCCGTACGATTTACGCCCATAATCAAATGAAGTCTCGATCGCACCTATAAATAGATGACAAAATCATCGATCCAATTTGTGCTTTGAAGTGTGGTTTTCTTCTATGGCGAGTCGAGAGTCAGTAGGCTTCGACCAAGAGAGAGATTTGATCAGACGACCGATCCCTTCGACGACATCCAAGGGCCTTGATTTATTCCTGGTGTAATTCTTCCAATTATCATTTGTATTTTGTCATTATCTCTCCACAATTCTAGGATGAACTCCATGTTTTAATTATTTTATTTTAGGAGATTATTATTGAAGGGAAACTCTGTGAGCCCTCATTTTATTATTAAAATTCTTTTGATCAATTTTTAGTTGTGTTTAACGCTTTTGATTTAATTATTTGAATTTATGAGTTAAGTAATTACTGGTTTGTGGACTACTTGATTTCATATTTTATTTAATTAAATTGAATGAATTATTGTGGAATTAAAAATTAACATAGGTCTAATAACTAGTGTGTGGAGAATTAGACATGTGTGGTCTGTTAATCTATACCAGTTTGTGGGGTGATTAATAGTCTAAGATTTTCATATTAATGCATCATAATTTTAATCTCATCTGCATGAATACTAGTTTGTGGGAGTTCAAATTTTGATTAAATTTAAGATACTTTGATTTGCTTGATTAAATAGTAGAATTATCAGTTTGTGGACTCTGTGATTTTAATCTTATAAATTAATAACTTAGGAAAATTCCTAATCCATCTTAAGAATTTAAATTTTTCTTTTCTGGTTCACATATTTATCCTTAATTTGTTATCATCCTAAGACCAACTTCAACACCATTATCTTATCTTATTTTAATATTTATTTTATAATTAGAAGACTTATTTTCAAAACCTATGTTTTTCCTCTCTTATTAATTTATAAAATTAGATATTGAATTAATAATATTCCTCGTGGTTCGATACTCCTTATTCTTATTTACTATATTACTTGCGTGACTAGTGCACTTGCTAGCGATTTTATTTTGCTACATAATTTTACACATCAAGTTTTATACGCCGTTGCCGGAAATATTTATTAATTGATTTCTCAGTTTATAAATTATTAGGATATGTAAATAATTTTTTGTAAATTCTTTTTCTGTAATTTTCTATAAATATTTATCTGATGTGAATATGCATTGTTGTATTATTTGTTTTAATTATTTGTGTAAATAATCTAATAATTCTTTTTCTTCTACAGATAAAAATTCACGAGATTTTCATTTATTTTTGGATTAGTACCGAATTTGTTGGATCTCGATTGTTTTGCGGCCGACATGTTTGATTTTTGGAACTTTGTTTTTCGACATGATTAATGCGTACTATACTGATTTGACTTTGTATCAGCCAATTTACATATGGTCTCTATTTTGCGCCCTATTTGGGTCAAGTTTCGACTTAATCCGCTTACGCCCGGTGTGACTTTTATTCTTTTGTCGGTCATAATTCTTATCATTTGTCTCCTTGCTTTATACATAAGAGTTGGATTAATATGACTTTCAATTTGCTGATACAATTTTGTTTTGGTCGAGGCGTGGACAACTTTCTGTTTGGCGGACAAGTAAATCAAGTTGTCGACATCATTTTGGTTCTTACGCGGAGGGTTTGTTTGCAGGGATTTTAATTAATTTTTACGCCCAGGAGTCAATTTAATTCTCTTTCGGCCGTGATGATTAATTATTAATATTTTCACCATGTTAATCTTGGGTTTTGGATTTTTTTTCTTGACTCCTCCGGAAGTTTGGCCCCAATCATTTTACGAAGTTTTACTTACGCCTTATCGGGTTATGGGGATTATTCGAGAGTTATAAATTGATATAATTATTTTTTAATATAGTTTGGAGATTCTATCGTTTGGAAATTTCACGTCTTCAAATTTCAGAGAGTTTTATATGTGACTTGCGATTAAAATTTCTAAACAATTTGGTGTTGTTTTTGCTCATGGAATTCTTTTTATCGTACTTCATGCCATAATTTATTACGAAATTTTCTCTAATTCTAATTTGAATGGAATTTAATTTCAGCCAATCAATTCAATTTGAATTTTTCATATTATTAAAATTTTTAGCTCATTTTGTCATGAAATCAGCCATTGCCAATAAATTAAATTTTTTATTGTAGTTTTTTATCTGCCTGTATTTTATTTCGTATTTTATTTATTAATTTATTTTCTTTATTTTTATTTTTGACAATTACTTGATGCAAGTATTATTGAGGATCTAATCATAATTAATCCTGGAATTTTCTGATAATTCCATACATCGCACCAGGAGTTCAAATCCACTTTTGGAATTTGATCATGAAATGAAATTGAAAGAACAACTCGTCGATTAAGGAAGAATATTAGAAAGATGGCTGAATAAGCACACAACAATCAGAGACAGGAACAACAAAATGAAATAGTGCATCCAAAATATAATCGACAAGAAGATGAAGAAGAACTTTCTACGAGAGAGTATGTCTCAGACCGATACAATGATAGAGAATCATGCATTATGCTGCCTGAAATCAATGCAAATAATTTTGAGATCAATCCGACTATCGTAAGGATGATACAAGTATCACAATTTGTGGAGGACTACATGAAGACCCTCACGACCACCTTGACAATTTTTTTGTCACCTTGAGCACTTTTAAAAATAATAATGTTTCTACTGACGTTATTCTTCCACAATCTTTGCGTGACAAAGCTTCTACATGGTTTAAAACTTTGCCTGCAGGATGAGCCAGTAGAAAAGTTTGTTGGAAAATATTGTCCACCACAAAAAGCAGGACAAGTATCGAAGAGAGTTAAGGGTATTTGTTCAAGACAATAATGAGACATTATATGAGGCATGGGAATGAGATAAGGAACTATTAGCCAGAGTTCCTGATAATAGAATTTCAAAGTGGCAAGTGATTGAAGATATGTACCATGGATTACGAGTTGCAAATCAAAATAAGCTTGACCAATCAACTAGGAGGAACAGTGTTGGGATCTAAACGCCCTAGTGGGATACAGGATATTATTGAAGTCGTAGCCCTCAAGTCAATCCAATAAAGGAGACCATCTCGCCGAACTCATGATGTACATGTTGCACAAGGAGTACAATCTTCTGAAGTAGTGGCTCAGTTGGAGTCACTAAATAAAAAATTTGAGCAAATGATATTACTAATGGGAAATTCAAGTAATTATTGCCCTATAGGTAACACTTCATATTTAAATCAAATTGAAAATGTTAACTTTATTTTCAACCCATTTTTCAAGATTATGGTTGGAGACACAATCCAAAGTTTGCCTATAATCAGAATCAAGGCCAACCTTTTGGTCCACCAAAAGATTATATATCGAAAATGCAACCTCTCCAATATCAATCATCAAATCACATGCAGGAGATGATGGCACAAATCATAGACACCATGCAATCATTGCAAAAAGATATGGAATCTAGAGTCACTAGTCAGGATGCATCAATTCAAAATTTGAAAAGACAATTGGGCCATATGGTGACACAACTGACTAGACGTACATTGAGCTCTCTCCCAAGCAACACAGAGAAAAATCCAAGAGGAGAGTAAAATAGCCCTTGATCTTCATCAGGACTAAGTCAAGCTGACAACTATAAATCAAAACTTTTTCTACTTTTATTTTATTTTATTTATTTTTTTCATATTAGTTTTCAATTAGTTATTGATTAATACTTTAGTTACATTAGGATTAGTTTGAATGATTTATTTATTATTTTTTAAGTAGACATTTTATTTTATTTTATTAATGGAGTCATCTAATTAATATTTCTTTTTGTGCACGAAATGGAATTCAGCTAATCATTTCTTCGGGTATGTCGACCGAGTGCTCCGCATTCATGAATTAATATGTCGGGGCACATAAACGCCACCTGACCTCGGACATGATAAGGCGAGATGACATAACAGGGTGCCAAAGTCCAACAATCTACGCCAAGCACCACCTGACACTGACATGTAGTAATGACTCGTCAAGTCGGATTCTAATGCTGTCTACAATCTATAACTTTTATAAAAGCAACATACATTCTTAATTGCTAAATAGGCAGGACACAACATTACTCCCCACGATTAAGAAGTTATGCATTTTTGAACGTGTGAATGACAACCCAATCTCAACGGCTGGAGCGAAGAACTATAGAAATTTTCTACTAACTTTTCATATATCTTAAGCGCATTTACATCAAAGCCAAGTCGACCTGATTACATCAACAATTGCTTTAAATCATATGACAATAATCATCCTAAATGAAAGCAAAAAAAATTACAAATGAATGAAGGACGCGCGGCGGGATTGCGGCGTGTGGGCTCAGCGGCGGGGCGGTCAAACTCGGCGGCGATGGGGCAGTGCTCAGCGTGCTCGAGGCGTGAGGGGGTGGCGGCACTCGGTGTGCGGGAGTCGACGGTGGTGCAAGGTTGCGGGAGGTTGTCACGGAGGTCGACAGCACCACGGCGGAGGTGATAGAGGTTGGTGGCGCTTGGCGAGATCGAGGTGGGGTGCTCGATGTCAGGACCGCACGGATCTACTCGCCTATGGTTGGATCGGGCCCTCTTCACACGGAGATCTGGTCGGGGATCGACGAAGGGCGAGATCCGATGCTCGAGGTCGTCGCGGAGGTTGCCGCTGCGCAGGGGGTAAACGTCCTCCACGCCGTGTGAGGAGAAAGCAGCCGTCTCCGCAGCCGTCCGCCGTGCGCGGAGAGAGAGCAAAGGAGAGGAGAGCGGGGGTCAGCGGCGGGCAGATTTGCGACGATGGGCATCGCAGGAGGTCGCCGCGCGGAGGTGAAGCGCTGAAGAGCTCGGATGCCGTCGCACGACCGGCAGATCTGCCGTGATGAGCGTCAAACGAGGTCACCGCGGAGTGAAGCACTGAAGAGAAAGAGAGAGGAGTTGGAGGCTCATCGGCGTCGGGCAGCCGCGCGCAGAGAGGAGGAGAGGCGGTGCGGAGGAGAAACGAAGAGGAGAGAGAGGAGAAACGAAATGAGACAATCCTAGGGTTTTCATCTTTTTATACCCTTGGAACCGGCCCGTGCAAACTATGACAGATCGAATTCCGGACCACGAGTCGAACCAAGCCGGATCTCACTTAAAGTTCTTAGATTTGCGCCAACCGTCATTTAAGTTGTGGGGATACCCATTATTCTTTTTTATCTTATATCTTTTTGTAAATGGAATAAAAAATATAAGATTACAGTTATAATTAAAGAAAAAATTACATGTATCGTTGGCAGAACATTAAAATTTTATAAACTAAAATGATTTTTTTACGATAATACATCGAAACTCCTTACATTTGAAAATTTTTGAAAGTTATAGAAGATGCAACTGTTATTTCTGTGTAATATAAAAAATAAAATGTTCAAGATGTAATATAAAAAAATAAGTCAGTTTTTAATTAATTGCTATATATATATATTTATAACTCTTTCGCATTTTCTAAAATTCAAGTTAATCAATATATATATATTTATTACATTAGTAGTTTTTGTGGGTGCAGTTTGAACCTCCATCGCTCCCGTGACCGTTGCCATCTCTCTAGTTCAAATCGTTGTGCCAAGTGCATCAAGAAACGTTTCAAATCAATGCCAACCTCTTCGCCCCCGTCCTCATCGTCCTCCTCCTCGCGTCTCATTCCTTCTTCCGTTTCGCTGCCGCCGGCGACGTCACAGGTACAACTTCGCAAACACCTTCTGAGCTGCTCTCCTCCTGTCCCCTCCAATCCGCGATCAGGACTCGTCTTCACGTCGACAGTGCTCCCGCATCCTTCCAAGTTGCGCCTGCTGCCTCCGGCCGTGGCGGTTGACGAATCCCCTGGCGCTCGCCCTGGCATCGTCCCCTCACCTGCGACCGCCCCCGCTTCCGCGGCCTCTCCCGCCTCCGCAGCCCATCCAAGTACGCCCACGCCCTCAAGGTCCACATCTCCATCGCCCACGGCGACGCTCTCTTCCTCCTGCAGACAATGGATCTCTGCTTTCGCAAGTAAAGAACTGCTCCCGCTCCAAACCCTAATTCTTTCTTTTCTTTATGCTACATTAGATGTAATTGCTTATTCTTCCGCCGTCTTTTTAAATCCATTCTTGCACGAATTTGATGAAATCTTCTTGATTTTGTCAGGAATGCGTCGATTAGGTTGGGGATGTGCCCCGCCGCGCAGTGGGAGAAGCTCTCCAAAAACTCATGGTCAAGCAGCATCTCGCCTTATGAAGACGGGATTCTTTACGTGCGGATGCCACCCGACTCTTCGCTGATCGTGGCGGTGTCGACCCAAGAAGATGAATAGCTAATCTGCTCTACTTCTGTTAAGTATTCTTCAATACTACGAATTGTTTCAAGTCATTGATCTTTTTTTTTTTTGAGAAGAAGTCATTGATCTTACTTCACAAGGCCTTTTCTTGCAGAGTTTCTGTTAAGTCAGGTCATTTTTCTCGCCTTGAGAGTGGTTATGATGATGATGGCTCACACTTTCAGTGGTATTATACTACGGTGAGTTTGTGGACGCTTTAATTATTTATCAAGCCTCATGAATTTGTAGCCTGCAATCATATTTATGGCTAGATCTTCATATCGGAATGATTCTTAAACTTTGAGTTGTATTCCTCTGACAACTTGTCTGTTTGTTGCATAGTTGTTGTTACTTCCTTCTAAGAAAAAAAGATAAACAAAAATACTAAAAAATAAAGTTTTTACTTGCCAATTCTTCCATTATGTCAGTTGGCAGAATATAGGAATAAATCAGGCAACTCAAATGCATTGTTAAATGCTGGATGTTCGTTATTAATGATTCTATTATGGATTTGCAACCCTTCTTATTCATTTTTTGTGCTTCTGCTAGTTGACAAAGATTACAATACTTGACCCACGATTCAGGACACATGCAGAATTATGTAATAGAAATTGTCCATCTTAGTTGATATTCAGCATTCTTCTCCTATATTCAAACATTTGATGTAGACAACTTCCCTTTTATGTTTGGCTAGTTAACTTTACTACTCCGGTTATTAGTTTGTAATATGTTTTGCTAAACTATAGTCATATGGTGATGCTAAAAGCAATTCATAAGGCAGATGTAGTGCCGACGAATGATATTAAATGATAATACCTCAGTGTAAATTTTTTCAAACACTTGCTTGAGCCAGTGGTATTATACTATGGTGGAGACGAGACCTTAGGCATCATCCTTGTCATACTCATGGTCCTATTTCAGGTGAGGTTGTGGACGCTTTAATTATTTCTCATGCCGCATGTATTTTGTAGTATGCAATCATATTTATAGCTAGATCTTCATAGCGGAGTGATTCCTAAACTTTGACTTGTATTCCTCTGAGAACTTGTCTGTTTGTTGCATAGTTATTATAACTTCCTTCTCAAAAAAAAGTTGTTACTTGCCAATTCTTCTGTTAAATCAGTTGGCTGAATATAGATATAAATCAGGCAACTCAAATGCATTGTTCATTATTAATGATTCTATTAACATGGATTTGTATATGATGATTGCTTATGCTAAATCACCACAATGTGGTTTCCAACCTCTCTTATTCATTTTTATGCTTCTTCCAGTTGACAACTGAGATTACAATCCTTGACCCACGATTTAGGACACATGCAAAATTATGTAATACAAATTGTCCATCTTAGTTGATATTGACATAGAGAGGGTGATATACCATTCAGCATTCTTCTTCTATATTCAAACATTTAATGTAGTCAACTTCCTTTTATGTTTGGTTAGTTAACTTTACTACTCCGGTTATTAGTTTGTAATGTGTTTTGCTAAACTATAGTCATATGGTGATGCTAAAAGCAATTCATAAGGCAGAGATAATGCTTAGAGACAAATGTTAATACATTAGTGTAAATCTTTTTTTTAAACACTTGCTTGAACCATTTCTCAGACTGAAAGAAAAAGCAAAAGCCAAAAGAGAAGGTAAAATATTGTCATTAACTGTTATACTCAAAAG
The DNA here is from genome assembly GCA_030549335.1 of Pontederia crassipes. Lineage (NCBI taxonomy): Eukaryota > Viridiplantae > Streptophyta > Magnoliopsida > Commelinales > Pontederiaceae > Pontederia > Pontederia crassipes. The sequence continues at coordinate 54,993,510 of CM060189.1, read as the reverse complement.
TTCTCTTGCAATTTTTGCTTTTTCTTTTGCGAGTTTTCACCTTCTAATATTTATTAATACATTTCTTCCATTCATCTTTACTGGCATTCAATGTGGTACTATAGTTGTTTCCCTTTGGCAGGTGGGTGTAGGAATATTTCTTTCACATTATCTAGGTTATTGTGTATAATTCTTGTCGAGATAGGCATAACTGAAGACATGCACAATCCTGTATGTTAGTTTCTCTGAAATTTTATAAGGAAAATTTCTCGCTACTTTTTCTGTGAAGTTTATCTGTACTTTTTTTTGGATCTATATGATTGAGACTTTATTAATTACTTGCTTACTCTCATTCAGAAAAGAAAAAAAATCGCTTATTGCAAATGCAGAATACAAAATATCTTTTAGCGATGATTTCTTGTGCTGTCCAGGGAACTAAATGCTCATTTGCAGGTCTACCTTCTAAAGGTTTCTTTTGCCATGCACTGGCTTTGTAAATGTGCAGCAAGTATATGCCCTGCTGCAGGAATTTTCTTTTTCTTTTTTTTTATGTTGGTTTGAAATTTTATCAGTCACGACTCATGTCAACTCGTTACTTTCCAGATGTCAGTATTTGTTTTTGTGCTTAATACATTTAGTGTATTGTGTCGTTGCTATACTTACGACTATTGTGGTTGCTCATTGTATTTATTTATTTATTTTTTGAGAACTGCTCATTGTATTATTAAGGTCCTAACGCCCAGCTTTAACCCTTGAAAGATGAGAATGGAAAAGAGAAAAAAAAGGTTTGACCTTTTTCTTCCAAATGATTGTTACTCAATTCTATATTTGACAAATTCATGGTCATGCTACTTCCCTTGTAGGGTCATTTGTTGAATTTCAGTTGTTTTCTTTTTTATTTTATTTTGCTGAATGGGTGTCTATCAGCTTATTACTTCTAATAATCATAGTTCAACTGCAATTGGGTATGCTTCTATCTCTGTAGTTCAAATTGTTGTTCCAACTGCCTCAAGAAATGTTTCAAATCCATGCCAACCTCTTCGCCCTCATCCTCACCGTCCTCCCCGTGTCTCATTACTTCTTCCCTCTCTGCCGCCGCCGGCGACGTCACAGGTACAACTTCTCAAACACCTTCTGAGCTGCTCTCCTCCATTCCCCTCCAATCCGCGATCAGGACTCGTCTGCACGTCGGCAGTACTCCCGCATCCTTCCAAGTTCCGCCTGCTGCCTCCAGGCGTGGCGGTCGACGAATCGCCTGGCGTTCGCCCCGGCATCGCGCCTTCACCTGTGATCGTCCCTGCTTCTGCGGCCTCTCCCGCCTCCGCAACCCGTCCAAGTACGCCCACGCCCTCAAGGTCCACATCTCCATCGCCCACGGCGACGCCCTTTTCCTCCTGGAAACAATCCATCTCTGCTTTCACAAGTAAAGAACTGCTCCCACTCCAAACCCTCTTCCTCCTACTACGAACTGTTTCAAGTCCTTGATATGTAGCTTACTTCATAAGGCTTTTTCTTGCAGAGTTTCTGTGAAATCGGGTCATTTTTCTCGCCTTGAGATGGTTATGATGATGATGGCTCACACTTATGGCTAAGGTGAGCTTGTGGACGCTTTAATTATTTATCAAGACTCATGTATTTGTAGCTTGCAATCATATTTATGGCTAGATCTTCATCTCAGAGTGATTCCTGAACTCTGAGGTGTATTCCTCTCACAACTTGTCTGTTTGTTGCATAGTTGTTACTCAAAAAAAAAAAGGGTTGTTACTTGCCAATTTTTACATTATGTCAGTTGACAGAATATAAATATTAATCAGGCAACTCAAATGCATTGTTAAATGCTGTATGTTCATTATTAATGATTCTATTAACATGGATTTGTATATGCTTTCCTATGCTAAATCACCACAGTGTGATTGTCTTTTCCAACCTGTCTTATTCATTTTTTGTGCTTCTGCTAGTTGACAACTGAGATTACAATCCTTGACCCACGATTCAGGACACGTGCAAAATTATGCAACAAAAATTGTCCATCTTAGGTGATATTGACATAGAGAGGGTGATATACCATTCAACATTCTTCTCCTATATTCAAACATTTGATGTAGACAACTTCCTTTTTATGTTTGGCTAGTTAACTTTACTACTCCCAATATTAGTTTGTAATGTGTTTTGCTAAACTATAGTCATATGCTGATGCTAAGAGAAAATTATAAGGCAGATGTAATGCTGAGAGACGAATGATATTAAATGATAGTACATTAGTGTAGCTTTTTCCAAACACTTGCTTTAGCCATTTCTCAGACTGAAAGAAAAAGCAAAAGCCAAAAGAGAAGGTAAAATATTGCCATTAATAGTTATGTCCTATGCATGTTTTTTTCTTTTGCATTTGAATTCTTATGTTGCAGGGTATCAATATACTTCCTACAGGAGGAGTTCTCTTGCAATTTTTGCTTTCTCTTCTGTTGCAAGTTTTCACCTTCTAATATTTGCTAATCCATTTCCTCCATTCATCTTTACTGGCAGTCAATGTGGTACTACAGTTGTTTCCCTTTGGCAGGTGGGTGTTGGAATATTTCTTTTACGTTGTCTATCTAGGTTATTGCGTAAAATTCTTTTTGAGATAGGCATGACTGAAGACATGCACATATGTTAGTTTCTCTGAAATTTTATAAGGAAAATTTCTCTCTGCTTTTTCTGTGAGATTTATCTGTACTTTTAATTCTATCTATATAATCGAGACTTGATTAATTACTTGCTTACTCTCATTCAAAAAAGAAAAAAAAATCGCTTATTGCAAATGCCGAATACAAAATATTTCTTATCGATGATTTCTTGTGCTGACCAGGGAACTAAATGCTCATTTGTAGGTTGACCTTTTAAGGTTTCATTTGCCATGCACTGACTTTGTAAATGCGCAGCAAGTATATTTCCTGCTGCAGGAATTTTCTTTTTTATGTTGGTATGAAACTTTAAACTCCGCCTATATTTTATAGCCGGTCCCAAGCCCGGATAAAGGAGGAGGGTTGTGTTAGGCCCCGACAGCCAGCATAAAATCCTGTCGAATCTTATGAACATGGATCAACGTCGTATGATCCATGTAGCCGACCCCACCTAGTGGGATAAGGCTTTGTTGTTGTTGTTGTTGTTGTTGTTGGTATGAAACTTTACCAGTCATGACTCATGTCAACTTGTTACTTTCCAGATGTCAGTATTTGTTTTTGTGTTTAATATATTTAGTGTATTGTGTTCTTGTTATACTTACGACTATTGTGGTTGCTTATTGTATTATTATTATTATTATTTGAGAAGTGTTCATTGTATTATTAAGGACCTAACATCCAGCTTTGACCCTTGAAAAATTTTTGAGAAGTGTTCATTGTATTATTAAGGTCCTAACACCCAGCTTTAACCCTTGAAAGATGAGAAAGGAAAAGAGGACAAAAAAGGCTTTGACTTTTTTCTTCCAAATGATTGTTACTTAATTCCATGTTTAACAAATTCATGGTCACGCAACTTCCCTTGTAGGGTCAAACAACAACAACAACAAAGCCTTATCCCACTAGGTGGGGTCGGCTACATGGATCAAACGACGCCGTTGATCCATGTTCATGAGATTCGACAGGGTTTTACGCTGGCTGTCGGGGCCTAACACAACCCTCCTCCTTTATCCGGGCTTGGGACCGGCTATAAAACATAGGCGGAGTTGCATTCTGTTTCATAAAGAACCAAAAAAAAACAATTGAAAAGTGACCACTTGCATATCCAAGTTGTTAAGATCATGATTTTAAGCAGGATTGTAAGAAGGTTAAAGAATACTTTAGATCGTGAAGTTTTGAGAAATATCTTACAAGAATGATAGAGTCCCTATGAGCTACATCATAAGATCGGAAGGATGTCAATTGTGACAAGATAGTGAAATATCGCGATATTGATAATAAACAATCAAGTGACAGAACAGAGTAAAAAAAGGTGTTGTCAAATGTTCATAATAGCATACCTGCTAAGCTGTAGAAATTTTCATTCCCAGCAACTATGTTGAGATCACAAAGCTCTCGGATTTTTTGCTCATCACCAATTCTTAAGCAAAGCAACATCTCATAGAATCCTATCCTGGCACAACCTAGTGGATTCTCATCTTTAAAGAACTTACAATACAATTGGAATTCCTTTACCAATTCCATTTCAATCAGAAAGTTTAGAAATGGACCATAAGTTTCTTCTGCAATTTCGCACCCCTTTTCTCTCATGGTTAAAAAAAGCTTATAAGCCTCATCAATGTGGCCAAATAAAGTATCCTTGTCGTTGCTTTGTCTTGCTTTATCAATACAAAGCTGTATCAAGGCATTATATTCCTTCACTCCAGTTTCTCTTCCCATCTGACCAAAGAATTTTATGGTGGATTCTGTTCCCACCTTGTTTGCACACATTTCCATGAGTTTCAAAAATTGCTTAGATTGTGTGTTCTTAAATATGTATTTCTGTTTCTGCTCTGTTGATGATAACTTCCCTTGTAGGGTCATTTGTTGAATTTCACTTGTTTTCTTTTTTTATTTTATTTTGCTGATTGGGCGTCTATCATCTTATCACTTCTAATAATCATAGTTCAACTGCAATTGCATATGATTCTTCTGATGTGCCTTGTGATGGTTTGGTTATTGGGGTGTTCGAAAATTTGTCTTCTGATGCTAGAGTGTGGTTTGGTTATTGGGGTGTTTGAAAATTTGTCCTGACAGAAGAAAGCTTGGTAGATTCTGGCATTACTATTTTTGTTGAATGGGCCCTGATAGTTTATGTTGTTCTTATTTTTTAGTTATGCATTTAGTTTTCTAAGATATGGTGACAAGGAGAAATGTGCTTTTGATCTCTTGTGCATGGCGGTGTGCTGTTTTCCCCTTCATCTTGTTTCTTGTTCTTGTTATTTTCTTCAGACCCTTGTTATGAAAGAAGCCCTGTGTTCTAATGTTTTCAACGGATTTGAAAGTTTTGCATGATAACAAATGTTGATTTTAACTTTTAACTTTTCATGATTTTAACTTTTCCTTGTAGATAGAGAACATAAATGTTGATAGGATGCCTCCGGATGGGTAAACCATTTGATTACTTGCTGGTTAATGACACTGGTTTTATTTTTTCCCTGATCCGTTAGCTCTAAGCATAAAGATTACTCCTTTTGTGTTATTTTCTAGTCATCATAAAGTCAAGAGCGAGGAGGTAAGTGCATGAATACGAGTGATATTTAAATGTCCAGTTTTGCATTCCGCTTGTGAAGTTTTTGTCTTTGTTTTTCTATCTTGTCTTCATTCCACCTAAGATATGGTGACAAGGAGAAATATCTTTTGATCTCATGTGCATGGCAGTGTGCTTTTTTCCCCTCCATCTTGTTTGATGTTCTTGTTTTTCTTTCATGCCCTTGTTATGAGAAAAAGTCTTGTGTTCTAATGTTTTCAACTGATTTGAAATATCACAATATCTCTGCTGTTTATTTCCTCCTTCATGATCTTAACTTTTCCTTGTAAATAAAGAGCATAAATGTTGATAGGATGCCTCTGGATGGGTAAACCATCTGATTACTTGCTAGTTAATGACACTGGTTTTATTTTTTTCCCTGATCCGTTAGCTCTATAAGCATAAAGATTCCTCCTTTTGTGTTATTTTCTAGTGATCATAAAGTCAAGAGAGAGGAGGTAAGTGCATGAATACGAGTGATAGTTAAATGTCCTTCAGTTTTGCATTCCGCTTGTGAACTTTTTGTCTTTGTTTTTCTATCTTGTCTTCAATGTCTTCCACCTAAGATATGGTGACAAGGAGAAATGTCTTTTGATCTCATGTGCATGGCAGTGTGTTTTTTTCCACTCCATCTTGTTTGATGTTCTTGTTTTTCTTTCATGCTCTTGTTATGAAAAAAGCCTTGTGTTCTAATGTTTTCAACTGATTTGAAATATCACATTATCTCTGCTGTTTATTTCCTCCTTCATGATCTTAACCTTTCCTTGTAAATAACGAGCATAAATGTTGATAGGATGCCTCTGGATGGGTAAACCATCTTATTCCTTGCTGGTTAATGACACTGGTTTTGTTTTTTTCCCTGATCCGTTAGCTCTATTTCTCCTTTTGTGTTATTTTCTAGTGATCATAAAGTCAATAGCGAGGAAGTACGTGCATGAATACGAGTGATATTTAAATGTCCTTTACTTTTGCATTTCTCTTGTGAACTTTTTGTCTTTGTTTTTCTATCTTGTCTTTGATGATGTCTTCCACCTAAGATATGGTGACAAGAAGAAATGTGCTTTTGATCTCTTGTGCATGGCAGTGTGCTTTTTTCCGCTCCATCTTGTTTGATGTTCTTTTTTTTCATGCCCTTGTTATGAAAGAATTCAACTGATTTGAAAGTTTTGCATCAATAATAAATATCACAATATCTCTGCTGATTATTTCCTCCTTCATGATCTTACCTTTTCCTTGTAAATTGAGAGCATAAATGTTGATAGGATGCGTCTAGATGGGAAAACCATCTTATTCCTTGCTGGTTAATGACACTGGTTTTATTTTTTTTCCCTGATCAGTTAGCCCTAAGCGTAAAGATTTCTCCTTTTGTGTTATTTTTTAGTGATCATAAAGTCAAGAGCTAGGAGGTAAGTGCATGAATGCGAGTGATATTTATCTGTCCTTTAGTTTACATTCCACTTGTGAACTTTTTGTCTTCTTTCTTTATTGTCCTTCACCAAGATATTGTGACATGGAGAAATTTGTTGTTGATCTCGTGTGATGGTGGTGTGTTTTTTCCCCCTCCATCTTGTTTCATGCTCTTGTTATGAAAGAAGCCATGTGTTACAATGTGTTCAATTAATTTGAAAGTTTTGCATCTATAGGATGATTCACAATTATTTTCTCCTTCTTGATTTTAACTTTTCCTTGTAAATACAGAGCATAAATATAGATAGGATGGGTAAATCATCCTAGTCTTTGCTGCTTAATGATGCTGGTTTTGTTTTTTCTTTCCCTGATCCTTTAGAGCTATACATAAATATTTCTTTTCATTTGTGTTATTTTCTAGTGACCATGAAGGCAAGAAGTAGATAAATGTATGAATACGATGGATATTTATCTGTCCTTTAGTTTTGCGTTCCGCTTGTGGAATTTTCGTCTTCGATTTTTTGTCTTGTCTTTGATATCTTCTACGGTGACATGGAGAAATGTGTTGCTGATCTCTTGTGCACGGCAGTGTGCTTTTTGTTCCCCTGCATATTGTTTCATGCTCTAGTTTATAAAAGAAGTCATGTGTTCTCAATTGATGTTAAAGTTTTGCATCAATAGGAAGTATTCACAATGTCTTTGCTGATTATTTTCTCCTTCGTGATCTTAATTTTTACTTGTAAATAAAGAGAATAAATATAGATTGGATGCTTCTGGATGGATAAACCATCTTAGTCCTTGCTGGTTCTGTTTTTTGTTTCCCTGATCTACTAAGCATAAAGATTTCACCTTCTTTTTTGTTATTCTCTAGTGCTCATGAAAGCAAGAACGAGGAGGTAAATGCATGAATTTGTGTGATATTTATCTTTTCTTTAGTTTTGCATTCCGCTTGTGAACTTCGAGTGATATTTATTTGTTGTTTTTCTATTTTGTCTTCGATATCTTCTATGGTGACATGGAGAAAAGTGTTGTCGATCTATTGTGCATGGTGTACTTTTTTATTCCCCTCTATCATGCCTTTGTTACGAGAGAAGCCTTATGTTCCAATGTTTTCAATTGATTTGAAAGTTTTGCGTCTATAGATCACAATCTCTGCTGATTATTTTCTCGTTCATGGTCTAAATGTTTACTTGTAAATAGAGCATAGATATATATATAGGGTGCCTTTGTATGGGTAAACCATATTAGTCCTTGATGCTTAATGATGTGGGTTTTCTTTTTTCTTTCCCTAATCCATTAGAGCTAATCATAAAGATATCTCCTTTTGTGTTATTTTCTAATGATCATGAAGGAAAGAATGAAGAGGTAAATGCATGAATATGAGTTATATTTATTTGTCGTTTAGTTTTGCATTCCGCTTGTGAACTTTTCGTCTTCATTTTTTTATCTCGTCTTCAATATCTTCCACCCAAGGGTGACATGGAGAAATGTGTTTGTTGATCTTGTGAGCATGGCAATGTGCTTTTTATTCCCCTCCATCTTGTTTCATTCTCTTGTTTAGAAAGAATCCTTGTGTTCCAATGTTTTCAACTGATTTGAAAGTTCTGCATCGATAAGGAGGATCACAATAGCTCTGTTGATTATTTTCTCTTTCATTATCTAATCTTTTCCTTGTAGATAGAGAGCACAAATATAGATAGGATGTCTCTGCACGAGTAAAACATCTTTGTCCTTGCTGGTTAATGACGCTGGTTTTGTTTGTTCTTTCCTTGATCCATTAGCTCCAAGCATAAAAATTTCTCCTTTTGTGTTATTTTCTATTGATTATCAACACAAGAGCCAGGAGGTAATTGCATGAATACTGAGTGATATCTATCTGGTCTGTTAGTTTTGCATTCCACTTGTGAACTTCTCGTTGTCGTTTTTCTATCTTGTCTATGATATCTTCCTCCTAAGATAGGGTGACATGGAGAAATGTGATGTTGATCTCTTGTGCATGTCGGGTGCTTTCTTTGACCCTCCATCTTGTTTCATGCTCTTGTTCCGAAAGTTACAATGTTTTCAACTAATTTGAAAGTTTTGCCTCAATAGGATGGATCACAATAGCTGTGTTGATCTTCTAAAAAAAGCTCTGCTGATTATTTTCTCCTTCATGATTTTAACTTGTAAACATAGAGCATGAATATAGATAGGATGCTCCTATATGGGTAAATCATCCTAGTCCTTGTTTTTCTTTTCCTTGATCCATTAGCGCTATGCATAAAGATTTCTCGTTGTTTTGTGTTATTTTCTAGTGACCGGTAAATGCATGGATATGAGTGATATTTATCTGTTCTTTACTTTTGCATTCCGCTTGTGAATCTTTTGTCGTCGTATTTCTATGTTGTCTTCGATGTGCTAAGATAGGGTATGGAGAAATGTGTTGTTGATCTCTTGTGCATGGCGGTGTGTTTTTTTTTCCTCCATATTGTTTCATGCTCTTGTTATAAAAGAAGCCCCGTGTTAATTTGAAAGTTTTGCATTGGTAGGAATGATCACAATATCTCTATTTATTATTTTCTCCTTCATTATCTTAACTCTTCCTTAATTATTTTCTATTTTATGTTCTTTGATCAATGAAAATTTCACTTGATTATTTTCCATTTAATTTTTATCCCTCTCCCTCGGACAACCACCCAACATTTTGCCCTTGCCGTCTTTGGGTGGGTGGGTGGGGAGCATCACCACTCTCATTTAAGGTATCCTTATCCTTTTAAAAAAAATAAACAAAATAATACTTTTAGTAATAAAATTGGTCCCCGTGTAAGTAGTAACACGTGTAATGCCATATGTAACATTCCAGATCAATGAATGTAACATGTATCATGATTTTCTCAAAAAGCATCATCTGAACAACATGTTTTCATATATGTCCAGTATACCTCTCGTGACTTATATATGTGAGATTAATTCAAGGCATGTCTCATACATCCTTCCTCCCTTAGAGGACTCAACGTTTTCGTTGAGTTATCGTATCTCACAATGCATAAAGGTTCACGCGGAGTGGTTCTGATATCATATGTAACATTCATGATCATGATATTTTTTGTTATGGACCTTTGCTTGCACGATATTCCCAAAACATGTCACACTTAAACAAGGACATATTCTCATATATATACCTAGCATCTCTTTCATGACTTATATACGTGGAATTAATTCAAGGCATGCTTCATGCATATATATATATATGTGTGTGTGTAACATCCTTGCACTTGTGTAATATATTATCCGTTTTGAGCCTCGGCCCATATGGTTTTATTAAAATGTGTCTTACCAAGTCAAAGTTACCCATATTTACCCCCAAAGCATTCTTCATGCACCCGCTTGGAAGTGTTCATATATGTTACGTAGGTACGAGTGCAATAAAGTACAGATAATTTTTTTAAAAAATAAAGTACGGATACAGTAATATACTATTTATAAATATAGACAATAAGTTATCGGTTCATAAGTTGATTTCTTTTTCGGGAGAGCATAACTATAGATAGGATGTTAATTGTTGGTTAATGATGATGACTTTATTTTTTTTTCTTTCCCTTATTCACTAGCGCTAAGTGTAAATGTTTCTCCTTGTTTTGTGTTATTTTTCTAGTGAATATTTTTCTATTTAATGTTCTTCTTTAATCAATGAAATCACTTGATTATTTTCTATTTAATTTTGTCCTTTACACCTTGGACGACCACCAACAACCTTTCTACCCTTCCCTTCTTTGGATGGATGGGCCAGGAGCAGCATCACCCTCACCTACGGTTGTATGGGACATGGAGTTGCGGCCACTCCCTTTATCTTTTTTTTAAAAAATTAAATAGAATAATATTTGTACTAATAAAATTGGTTGTCATGTATCATGGGATCATTTTCTCTTGCATTGACTCGTGTGATGCCTGAAAGTGTTCATGTATGTTGCGTAAGTACAGATTTAGCATAGGTACCCACCATTTTTTAAAAAGGGAAAATTATATTAATTAATATATATATATATATATATATATATATATGGATTTAGGGAATATGTGGATCCACACAAATGGGTCCACATGTGTGGACCTACCATTGAATGTGATTCTTGATAAACATCTTTTAAAATAAATTTATAATGATTTTATATCTTATCTATACATAAATGGTAGTCCATTTGTGTGGATCTCATTTGGGTCCACATAATCCCCAACCCTTATGTATATATAAATAAGTTTTAACATTTCATAAATCAAATTATAATCAATATCATAATTGTTTCACAACACAATTTTAGCATAGAAGCTTCTCAAAAGAATCATCACACATCAATACCAAACCTTAGCGCTAAGCATAAAAATTTCTCCTTGTGTTCTTTTCTAGTGATCATCAAGGCAAGAGTGAGGAGGTAAATTCATGAATACATGTGATACTTACCTGTCCTTTAGTTTTGCATTTCGTTTGTGAACTTTTTGTCTTCGTTTTTCTATCATGTCTTTGATATCATATAAAATGACATGGAGAAATGTGTTGTTGATCTCTTGTGCATGGTGGTGTCTTTTATTCTCCTCCATCTTGTTACATGCTCTTGTTATGAAAGAAGCCTTGTATTCCAATGTTTTATATTGATTTGAAAGTTTTGTATCAATAGGAAGGATCATAGTATATCTGTAGATTCTCCTTCACGATCATAACTTTTCTTTGTAAATAGAAAGCATAAATATAGATACAGATAGGATGCCTTTGGATGGATAAACCATCTTAGTCAATGTTCTTCTTTGATCAATGAAAATTTCACTTGGTTATTTTTTGTTTAATTTTTATCCCTCACCTTCTGGTGGCCACCCACCGTTTTGCCCATGCCTTTTTTGGGTGGCTGGGGAGAATCGCCCACACCTGAGGTATCCGAGGGGCTGCGGCCACCTCCTTTAGCTTTTTTTTAAAAAAATAAACAGAGTAATATTTGTAGTAATAAAATGGGTCGCCATTATCATGGGATCATTTGTAGCTTGCAATGACCCGTGCGATGCTTGGAAGTGTTCATATATGATGTGTAAGTACGGGTGTAATATAGGTATCCACTACATCTATTTTTCTAAAAAAAATAAAGTACGGATATGGAAATATATATTAATTATAAATATATGCAATAAGTTAACATTTCATAAGTTGATTTCTTTTTAAGTAGAGCATAAATATAGATTGGATGGGATATCTTAGTTATTGCTGGTTAATGATGTTGGCTTTGATTTGTAATAAAACAGTCATAATTTTTGGAGTTAGCTCAGGCCTCTATTTCCATGTTTCTGATAGTTGAGCTAATAAAAAACGATTTGTTAGCAGAGTATATCCTCTTCAAATCCCTGCTTTATGAAAACTAATGAATTCAGTCCTCTTTAATAGCCTTATTATAACCAGGTTACAAATTTTCTCGCCTACTACGGATCCCATGCTACCTCCCATAAACTGAAAATCCATAACCCCAATTGCTATAGGAATACCGTTTAATCGACCTACGCCTGTTTGAACAGCTTCAGTTAACCTGTTTTTCTTTGATAAAAATCGATACGATCTCTATATGGTTCCTCTTCTGAATGAAATTCAATGGGGTCCATAGAAACCATATCCTCATCCATAGGATTCCAAGTTCCCGGATCAATCAAAAGTTCGATTCTATCTGAACTATTCATTTTCAAATGATACCCACACTGTTCACAAATATTCAATTTTGACCTAAAATTTTTTTTATAATTTAATCCATAACAATTTTCGCATTGAACCCATAAATGTCTGTATTTTTTATTTATATCTAAATCAGTAGATCTTCCTCTTATATTGAAATTTTTTTCATTATTACTAGTTCTTATACTAGAACTCCTACTTTCACCACTACTTATATTTTCAGTACAAATAAAACTATAAACGGAACTGTAATTATCAGTACTACCCGAAATAGAACTATTAATACTCACTTTAAAACGAAGATAATTATCAATGCAACTATTAATGTGATTATTCCAACTAGATTGAGTATCATACATGTAATAATAATAGTGGTGATTCTTTCTGTTAGACCCACTTTTCAAATAACTAGAAATAGAATAGTTCATTCTCAAAAGAACTAGCATTTTCAATCTCAAAAATCTGATTTTCAATATCAAAATAGACAAAATAACTATCCCCATTACTATCCCTAACTAAAAAAGTTTCATCAGAGATCAAACTCAAAATATACTTGAAATTCAATAAACAATCAACATTAGTGAAACTAGAATTATCACTACGATTCCGATTAGGAATCTTTTTATTCGTATCTTTTCGAATAGGTTTTTTACTTTCTCGAACGATAAAGTCATCCCCAATACAACCAAGAACACTCACTTTAGCTAACACACACCTATGCTCTAACTTCTCGTTGGACAACCTCGAATTGAACCACCATTTTTCCATAGAGTCTTCCTGCTCCCTATTTGATGAAAATACAATAGATGAATAGTCATTCAATGAATAAAATAATCTATCTATTTTACTATTTTATTCTCTATCAGGAATTAAGCATATGAATCCGAGCGTTAGGGTTGTTTATTAATAGGCGGGTGTGATTCTCTTTTTTGAAAATACTAGGTATTACTTGAATACATATTGTTGAATATATATTGATAGAATCTTTTTCTCAATTTAAAAATGGAAAGACGCAGCCTTCTTTCATGTAATGTAAAAATTCTGATAAAAAAGAGAAATAATTGTTTCTTCCTAGAAATAAAAAATTCGTTCTCGTATAATCCAAAATGCAGTTTCTATTTCATTTCAACATGGAACGAAAAAGACAATATATATAGGATAGGGAAAAGGAAGCCTTCCTTTCGTGTATGACCTGAAATTAAAAGATATAAATAAATACTTACCCGTCCCATGGATCCAAAGGATTAATTATGGATCACATAAACAAAAAAATTTTTAAAAAGTATTGAGTCGTTTAGTCTAATCTTTGATCTTATTTTGTATTTGGATCTTATATATATGGCTAAGTGGGTAAGGTATCTACATATAAAAAATATATGCAAATAAATAGGATGGTCTTTTTTTCTTTTTTATTATTCGGCTCAATCTTTTTTTTAGAAAAAGATTGAGCCGAATTTAATTGCATTCAATTAGGAGAACAAACAGGAATTACTGAATTATGCACACTTATATTTTCTCTTTATTTATCTAGCTTATCTACAGGTTCGAATTCAAATTTGATCTCTTTCCATATTTCACAAGCAGCCGCAAGTTCAGGGCTCCATTTAGCAGCTTCACGGATAATTTCAACACCTTCGCGAGCAAGGTCACGTCCCTCATTATGAGCTTGTACACACGCTTCTAAAGCCACTCAGTTAGCTACTGCACCTGGCGCATTACCCCAAGGGTGTCCTAAAGTTCCTCCACCAAACTGTAGTACAGAG
>CM060189.1:54971952-54976952 GCA_030549335.1 Pontederia crassipes | reverse complement strand
GTTAGCGAACGTTTGGTATATGAAGATATTTTTACTTCTTTTCACATCCAAAAATATGAAGTTCAGACTCATGTGACAAGCCAAGAACCCGAAAGAATCACTAAAGAAATTTAGATAGGAATGGAGTTGTGATGCTGGGATCTTGGGTAGAAACTGATGATATTTTAATAGGTAAATTAACGCCTCAGACAACAAATGAATCGTCGTATGCCCTAGAGGATAGATTATTATGAGCCATACTGGGAATTCAGGTATCCACTGCAAAAGAAACTTCTCTAAAGCTACCTATAGGTGGAAGGGGTCGTGTTATTGATGTGAGATGGATTCAGAAAAAGGGGGGTTCCAATTATAATCCAGAAATGATTCGTGTATATATTTCACAGAAACGTGAAATCAAAGTAGGTGATAAAGTAGCTGGAAGACACGGGAATAAAGGTATTATTTCCAAAATTTTGCCTACACAAGATATGCCCTATTTGCAAGATGGAACACCCGTTGATATGGTTTTCAACCCATTAGGAGTACCCTCGCGAATGAATGTGGGACAGATATTTGAATGTTCACTCGGGTTAGCGGGGGATCTTCTAAAGAGACATTATAGAATAGCACCTTTTGATGAGAGATATGAACAAGAAGCTTCCAGAAAACTAGTGTTTTCTGAATTATATGAAGCCAGTAAGCAAACAAAAAATCCATGGGTATTTGATCCCGAATATCCAGGAAAAAGCAGAATATTTGATGGAAGAACAGGACACCCTTTTGAACAACCCGTTCTAATAGGAAAGTCCTATATCCTAAAATTAATTCACCAAGTTGATGATAAAATCCATGGACGTTCTAGTGGACATTATGCACTTGTTACACAACAACCCCTTAGAGGAAGGGCGAAACAGGGGGACAGCGGGTAGGGGAAATGGAAGTTTGGGCTCTAGAGGGGTTTGGTGTTGCTCATATTTTACAAGAAATGCTTACTTATAAATCTGATCATATTAGAGCTCGTCAAGAAGTACTTGGTGCTACGATCACTGGGGGAAGAGTACCTAACCCAGAGGATGCTCCAGAATCTTTTCGATTGCTCGTTCGAGAACTACGATCCTTAGCTCTAGAACTGAATCATTTCCTTGTATCTGAGAAGAACTTCCAGATTACTAGGAAGGAAGCTTGATCTGAATGAATCATAATTTCTATTCTATGATTGACCGGTATAAACATCAACAACTTAGAATTGGACTAGTTTCTCCTCAACAAATAAAGGCTTGGGCCAACAAAATATTACCTAATGGGGAGGTAGTTGGAGAAGTGACAAAACCTTATACTTTTCATTATAAAACCAATAAACTCGAAAAAGATGGATTGTTTTGTGAAAGAATCTCTGGACCCACAAAAAGTGGAATTTGTGCTTGTGGAAATTATCGAGTGATCGGAGCTGAAAAAGAAGACCCAAAATTTTGTGAACAATGCGGGGTGGAATTTGTTGATTCTCGTATACAAAGATATCAAATGGGATACATCAAACTCGCATGTCCAGTGACCCATGTGTGGTATTTGAAACGTCTTCCTAGTTATATTGCGAATCTTTTAAATAAGCCCCTTAAGGAATTAGAAGGCCTAGTATACTGCGATGTGTGATTTGATCAAAATTTTCATTTTACAGACTCGAGTTGAGAAACTGTCATCCCATTGAATCTGATTGGGATGTCCCCAGTTCTGACGTGTTTTGGGAAAAGTAACATGAAACTCAGAAATCTTAGGTGTATTCAATTCAATACTTCCGAATGAAAGGGGAACTGATCCATGGTCGATTCCGTAATAGATAAATTAGGAATTGCTAGTTATACCTCGTGAAGTGAAAAAAAAGACATTTTTTTGGAATCTGCCATTCTATTTCTTTAGTTTAGAGAGATTCTTTCTGTTTAAGCAAACAAATAGAACATGGTTACAGGAGTCTATTTATCGCATATATGCTTCAAGGAGCATCATGGCATAACCATCGAGGTGAGTAGAGACCTAAAAGATCGAACAAAACGAAATATAGACAGACAAGGAAATCCCTTATGAGTCCCAAACCAAAGTATTCTTTTTATTTTAAGTTAAGGAGATTCGTCATTTCAAGGGAAGTAGACTACTAAAAAATTTGACATTTCAATTCCATTTTTTTTCAAATTTTTTCATAAGTAATTCAGAAAATAAAAAAAAAAGAATGAATCGTCGGTCCTCGGTGAGAACTTGAGTAAGGAGTAGCTCTTTGTAGGATTTTTTCGAACAAACTTAAAAAAAAAGAAAGAATCCTTTTTTGGTATAACTACTTGACCCGGATGAGAGGAAACCCTCACGTCCGATTTGAAAAGGGGGAATCCAATATTGTAGGAACCTATCTTGATTTTTCTTTTGCCAGGCCCATAACTAAAAAACCTACTTTCTTACGATTACGAGGTTTATTCGAATATGAAATCCAATCTTGGAAATACAGCATCCCACTTTTTTTTACTACGCAAGGCTTCGAGGCATTTCGAAATCGAGAAATATCTACAGGAGCAGGCGCTATCAGAGAACAATTAGCCGATTCAGATTTGCGAATTCTTATAGGTAATTCATTCTTAGAATGAAAGGAATTAGGAGACGAGGAGTCCACTGGAAATGAGTGGGAAGATAGAAAAATTAGAAGAAGAGGATTTTTTGGTTAGACGCATGGAATTAGCTAAACATTTTATTCGAACAAATGTAGAACCAGAATGGATGGTTTTGTGCTTATTACCAGTTCTTCCTCCCGAGTTGAGACCTATCATTCAGATAGACGGGGGTAAACTAATGAGTTCGGATATTAATGAACTCTATAGAAGAGTTATCTATCGGAACAATACTCTTACTGATCTCTTAGCAACAAGTAGATCTACGCCGGGGGAATTAGTAATGTGTCAGGAAAAATTGGTACAAGAAGCCGTGGATACTCTTCTTGATAATGGGATCCGCGGGCAACCAATGCGGGATGGTCATAATAAAGTTTATAAATCATTTTCCGATGTAATTGAGGGCAAAGAGGGAAGATTTCGTGAGACTCTGCTTGGTAAACGTGTCAATTATTCGGGACATTCCGTCATTGTCGTGGGTCCTTCGCTTTCATTACATCAATGTGGATTACCCCGAGAAATCGCAATAGAGCTGTTCCAAACATTTGTAATTCGTGTCTAATCAGACAACATATTGCTTCTAATATCGGGATTGCTAAAAGTAAAATTCGGGAAAAAGAAGCAATTGTATGGGAAATACTTCAAGAAGTTATGCAGGGGCATCCTGTATTGTTGAATAGAGCACCCACCTTGCATAGATTAGGTATACAGGCGTTCCAACCCATTTTAGTGGAGGGGCGCGCTATTTGTTTACACCCATTAGTTTGTAAGGGCTTCAATGCAGACTTTGATGGGGATCAAATGGCTGTTCATGTACCTTTATCTTTGGAAGCTCAAGCAGAAGCCCATTTACTTATCTTTTCTCATATAAATCTCTTGTCTCCGACTATTGGAGATCCTATTTCCGTACCAACTCAAGATATGCTTATCGGGCTCTATGTATTAACGATCGGGAATCGTCGAGGTATTTGTGCAAATAGGTATAATCCATATAGTTGCCAAAATTATCAAAATAAAATAGTTGACAATAATGACTATAAGTATACGAAAGATAAAGAACCCTATTTTTGTAATTCCTATGATGCGCTTGGAGCTTATCGGCAAAAACGAATCAGTTTAGATAGTCCTTTGTGGCTCCGATGGAAACTAGATCAACGTGTCACTGGCTCGCGAGAAGTTCCCATCGAAGTTCAATATGAATCTTTGGGTACTTATCATGAGATTTATGGGCACTATCTAATAGTAGGAAGTGTAAAAAAAGAAATACGTTGTATATACATTCGAACCACCCTTGGTCATATTTCTTTTTATCGAGAAATAGAGGAAGCCGTACAAGGATTTTGTCGAGCCTACTCATACGCTATCTAAACTAAGAAATTAGATTAGGCGATGCCTGTGCCCGTGGGGTTTTGGCCCCTCCCAATTTTACTAGTATCAAAATTTCTGAATTTTTGCGTGAATCAAGATTGAACTTGAGGAAAGGAAGTTTTCGAATTACATACTCAGGTTCATTGTCGAATTTTACTTAGCAGAATAAATATAAGAAGAGGTACTTATGGCAGAACGGGCCGATCTGGTCTTTTACAATAAAGTGATAAATGGAACTGCTATGAAACGACTTATTAGCAAATTAATAGATCATTTCGGAATGGCATATACATCACATATCCTGGATCAAGTAAAGACTTTGGGTTTCCAGCAAGCCAATGCTACATCTATTTCATTAGGAATTGATGATCTTTTAACCATCCCTTCTAAGGGATGGTTAGTTCAAGATGCTGAACAACAAAATTTTATTTTGGAGAAACACTATCATTATGGGAATGTATACGCGGTAGAAAAATTACGTCAATCAATTGAGATATGGTATGCTACAAGTGAATATTTGAGACAAGAAATGAATCCTAATTTTCGGATGACTGATCCTTATAATCCAGTATATCTAATGTCCTTTTCGGGAGCTAGAGGAAATGCATCTCAAATACATCAATTAGTAGGTATGCGAGGATTAATGTCGGAACCCCAAGGACAAATGATTGACTTACCCATTCAAAGCAATTTACGCGAAGGACTTTCTTTGACAGAATTTATAATTTCTTGCTACGGAGCCCGTAAAGGAGTTGTTGATACTGCTGTACGAACATCAGATGCTGGATACCTCACACGTAGACTTGTTGAAGTAGTTCAACACATTATTGTACGTAGAACAGATTGTGGCACTATCCGAGGTATTTCCGTGAGTCCTCGAAATGGGATGACGGAAAAAATTTTTGTCCAAACATTAATTGGTCGTGTATTAGCAGACGATATATATATAGGTCTGCAATGCCTTGCCACTCGAAATCAAGATATTGGGATTGGACTTGCCAATCG